>JASAOB010002751.1:564-51710 GCA_030849825.1 Herpetomonas tarakana | reverse complement strand
ATGGCCCCCATTCGGCACACCGGCACAGTCCACACACGCATTGTTGCCGTCGCAGACGCCGCACTCGTCGAGGTACACATTCATCTGCATGCCGCACTTCTCCACTTCTGTCTGATTCGCCGTGCGGTACTCGCTGATGGGACGGTAGTATGGGCCACAAAACGTGCACGAGCCGCGCTGGCCGAAAGTGTCGTCCATGGCCGCCCAGCCCTCTGACTGGCCTTCATCGTCCGCCACGAGCGTCGTGGGGAGGCCAGCGCGCTCGATGTAGGCACCAAAGACGCAGACGAGCACGCCAAGGACGATGAAGAGCGTGAAAAGGACCCAGCGACTCCAGTGAACAAAGGGAACGTAGGTGCGAATGATGAAGCGCTCAAACAGCGTGTAGCCCTCGCGTTTCACCTGTCGCCGCATCAGCCGCTGCATGCGCTGCTCCGCCGTCTCGCTCTGCACGCCGCCGCATAGGCCACAGCAACCTGCGCGGCGCTGCGCGGTGTGGCGGTTGCGCCACCGGAGCCGTATCTTCTGCAGGCCCAACCCAGCACTGCCAGGGTCCACGAAGCGGGGCTGCTGCTGCGCCTGCGGCTGTGGCGGCGGCATCATCGTCGTCATGCCGCCATTCATCTGCACCGCTGTGGCCCCGCTCATGTTGCCCATCTGCTGCTTACGGGTCCTTGCCTCGTGGGGCAGGAGGGCATCGCCACTGTCTGTCTCCCCATCCGCACCGCCACTGTTCGGGCCCGTCTTGTCCCTTCGGCCTCCGACAACGTACGAGGGGTCCTGCGCACGCACTATGGCGCGCGCCACCAAAGGCAGCATGTCGCCAACGCCGCCCAGCTCTGTCCCCTCTACGCGCAGGTCGTTGGACACGCCGCCCCACTTCGACGCAAAGGTTCGCACATCGCGGTCGTTGTCGCCGACTGTCAACAGCGAGTACACGTGGGGCGGGGTCAGCCCATCCTCGTTTCGCTGCCGAATCGCCCGGCACATCGCCTCCCACGTCTCCTCCGAGCGTCCCGTCATCTCGGCAGGCACGTGGACCACGTCCGCAGGGCGTACAAGCCGCCGATTCACGTACAGGGCACTACCACGGCGTGCGCCACCCCCCGCGGCGTTCACATCGGCAAACTCCTCCATATTGAACGGTGTCAGGCCTTGGGCAACGACAGACGCGCTGGCCTGCCCATTCACACTCTGCCCCAGCACCTGACGCTTTGTTTTGCGTACTTTGTGAGCGGCGCCGACAATCTCGTCCCGCGCATTGCGTGCTCTATCCACGCCCTCGCGGAACTCCTGCGCGAGGAAGCCGCGGACACCACCATGGTACGTCTTCTTGTTGATGCCGCGGTTCGCACCGATGCGGGCGGCCACCACATCCTCGTCCAGCGAGTAGAGCAACTCTCCCATGGAGGCGTTCGTCTGCACGGCCGACAGCACGGACATCGACGCATCGCTGCGCCGGCACGCCTGTGCCTTAGTGTTCAGCACGTCGATTTGCTTCTGCAGGTTCCGCCGACGGTTCGAGAAGTAGTAGTGGTGCATGCACACCCACGCAGGCGTCGGCAGGATGATGAAGTACATGTTCCACAGAAACGCAATCATCATCAGCACGCTAAACTGCCGCACGGAGTCGAACGCGCTCGTCTGGTTGATGGCGAAGATGACGATCGCGAGAATGTTGGCAAGCCACACGCCCACCGTGATGCGCCGGATCGTGAAGCAGATGCGCTGCGGCACGCTCAGGTTGTTCTGCCGCCCCTTGGTCGCCATCACGCCAGTGTACACGAACATGTCGTAGAAGCTCAGCGTCCCGTGCAGCCCAAACGTCATCACCCAGATCACCGCGGAGTACGTCATCAGCGGCAGCGCCTTGTAGATGATCGCGTACATGCCCACAGCGGCCATGTACGTGAAGATCACCTGTGCGCCAGCGTACAGACCCATCACAAACGAGCCGCAATGCCACCAGCTCAGTACGAAGCAAATGGCGAAAGCAACAGCCACCTTGTAGCCCTCCGCCGAGGCGGCCTCCTCAATCTTGATGTTCTCGACTACGGTGCCGCTAACGTAGGTGAGGATGTAGGGATGGCCAGTCGAGACCTTAATGAAGTTGGCGGCCTCGGCCACAAACTTCTTAACCTTCTGTTTGTAGTCTCCCTCTGCCTGGTTCGGTGAGGATGCCATGACGAAGGAAGTGCGGGACTGCTTCGACTTCTGGTAGAGGGAAGAGAAATTGGCCTCCAGAAACCAGGCGGCGCTGGGGTTGGTGAGGAGCCGCGGCATGAAGTTCCTCTGCCAGTTCCCCAAGCCGTCCATATGCCACAAGTACTGGGAGGACGCATTGTAGCTGGCGAAGGCGTAGCCGGTCACACTCCCTGGGGGTACGCAACCGGGCAGCTCCCCGTTGTTCGTCTGGTTGTACTCCAGGTCGTTGGTGAAGCACACATCCGTGAAGGAGTTCAGCGACCGAATCTGAATCTCCACCGCCTGGATGAAGTCGAGATTATCCTTCTGTAGAATATCTGCATTCGTCATGCACTTGTCCATGTCCAAGTTGTACTCGAGACAATACTCCTGCAGCCGGCTCACATCCACGCGACTGCGCATCTCCACCGTGTCGCGCGGCCTGCTGCGCGGCAGTCTGTAGTCCACGTACGTCGCGAGCCGATCCGCGCTGCTGATCTTGGATGTCCACCCGTCAACCACGCTGGTGTACGTGTCGTACGACTTGCGCACAGCCACGTTTGGGCTTAGTTGAAAGTCGTCGAGCGAGTACTCGATCTTGTTGCCAATGTTGACGCAGCCGATGATGAAGAAGACAAAGGGCAGCACAATGGTCAGTAGCATCGCACACGGGTTACTGGACATTGCCTTGCCCAGTGCATTCACCGGGTACCGCTTCCCCTCCACCCCAACATCCTCAGCATCAATGGCAGCCTTGGACTCGGAGGTGTAGACCTTGTAGTTACGGGAAAGAAGACCCATGGTGCTCACCTGGCAACGTCACCTGGAACAGAGGAGGGGGAGGGATATAAGATGAGAGGGGGAGGAGGTGTGCACACGCCGACAGTAGAATAGAGAAGAGAGGAAGAGAAGGGGAAGATGTCTGATGGGAAATTCGCTAGAGAGTAGAGAAGGCAAGGGGGACGAGGGCAATGAAGGAGGAGGACGACGACGAAAGGAATAGAGGAGTTCTGCCTGCTGCACCCTCGCTGCCGTCACACACCACTTTCCCTAATAGATGAAAGCAGTTGTGTGTGTGTGTGTCTCTCTGCTGGTGATGGAGAGAAGAAGAGAAAAGAGAAAAACCAACGGGATGAGCTCGTAACCGTGGAGCAGAAAATGGTGGGGGGAGGGGAAGGGAGCACCTCGTCGGTGACGTCGCTGTCGAGGATAGAGTGAGGATACCACTTGCGTGTTCTACCAATTGTTTCCTCAGCCGTACCAGGACAGTGCTTCTCCACCGCCTATTGTGCAGAAAGTCGGTCGGATGCGGGGAGCGCTGAAGGTGGGGGGGGGGGGGGGGGACGGAGGGACCCGACGACAGTGGCAAGAGCAAGAAAAAGAGAAAAAGAGAAAGAGAGAGAGAGAGAGGGGAAAGATGTACACGCAATGCCGCCTCTGGAGGGAGGAGAGGGTTTGGGGGTCCACGGGAAACGGGGCAGGGGCAGGGGGGGAATAGCAGGAGAAGAAGAGGGTATGCTCACATGCAAAGATGAAACAGAAGATAAGGGGAGGGGCTCAAGTGTCCAGACAGGGGACTGTCAATTATACAACGGGGGGGGGAGGGGTAAACTAAAGTAGTAGACACGACAGTCTATCCCGGTGAGGACAGAGGAGGGGAGGGTCGTTTGACGACTTTTGATATTTTTTGCTCTCCCTTCTTCACGTGAGGAAGAAGGGGAGAGAGTGTGTGGGGGGGGGGGGGGAAGGGAAGGGAAGGAGTTAGTAACTTTGAGAAGATATACCTACAAGAAGAACGGGCAGCGGAGAGGACGGGGGGGAGAAAGGAAGGATAGGTGAGCAAAACACTTCCTGTGTGACTCCTGCATGTATGGGGGGGGGGGGGGGGGATGTTGTCCGCCCATTGGGGGAGTCGTGGCATGAAGACGACGAGCCCAGTAGCAGCACACACGCCCCCGCATCCTCCTCGCCCAGCAGGGGCTTCACCACGTTGCGGATGTCAGCATGGCCTCCGCCACCGGCCCACCCCCTGTCGACCTCGCAAGGGGAAGAAGAGTAGGGGGTGGGGGGGGGGGATATCATTCACGCCTCTCAGACTATTTGTTACTTGAGAAATGGTAGAGAAGGAAGGGGAGAGGAGAGGAGGGACAGGCGCGGGAGGGGGGAAGCGCCGGAAGGAGACAGAAGAAGAGGAAAACATGAATGGTTAAAAGGAACAGGAGGATTTCCTGACAAAACTTGAAGTTCGCTAGCGGTGATGTGCCCACACACACACACACACACACACATCCGTACAAACGTGCCGGCTCCGACAGCGTCCAAATGAGGAGGGGGGGGGACAGTTCTGGGAAGGGTGTGGTGTCTCTGTGTGGAAATGGAGGAAGGGAGGGGGATTCCGTCCTTCCTCGCGCTTCGGTTTCTCCACTGCGCCGGCCTCTGGTTACTCCTCTCTCTCTCTCTCTCCTTCTCGTTCATTCCCTTTACGTTACGGGAGGGGGAAGGACTTCTCCAGGCCGGGGAACGGGAACTGCTGGGCGAATGCCGTCACCTCCTTGCCCAGCGCGGCCACGTCAGCGTTTCCGTGGCAGGCCTTGACAAAGTCGACGAGCTTCGTCGAGCCGGCACTCTTCTGCACGCCCTTGGCGATGTCAACGGACTTGATGAGGAACTCGGCCACCTTGGCGCAGTCCTTCTCGTCGAAGCCGCGGGTGGTGATGGCCGGCGTGCCGAGCCGGATGCCGTGCGGGGCCTGGGCGCTCTTATCCCCAATGATGGTGTTCTTGTTGGTTGTGATGTGCGCCTGGTCGAGCAGCTTCTCCAGTTTGCTGCCGGTGATGCCGTGCTGGCGCAGGTTCCACAGCATGAGGTGGTTGTCCGTGCCGCCGGACACGAGCTGCTCGCCGCCGTCGAGGAGGGCCTGGGCAAGCGCCTTGGCGTTGCGCTTCACCTGCTGCGCGTATGTCTTCCACTCGGGGCTGCCCACCTCCTTCAGCTGCGTCGCCACGGCCGCGATCTGGTGCATGTGCGGGCCGCCCTGCAGCGCGGGGAACACCGCGTTGTTGACGCGCTCCTCCAGCGGGATGGAGTTCTTCCCTATGGTCGTGTTCTTGCGGAAGAAGATGATGCCGGAGCGCGGTCCCCGCAGCGTCTTGTGCGTTGTCGAGGTCACCACGTCGGCGTACTCGAACGGGTTGTTGTGCTCCTCCGCCGCCACGAGGCCCGAGAAGTGTGACATGTCTACCAGGAAGTAGGCCCCCACGCTGTCGCAAATCTCGCGGTACTTCTTGTAGTCCCAATCGCGCGGGTACGCCGAGCCGCCAGCGATGATGAGCTTTGGCTTGTACAGCTGCGCCATCTTGGCCAGCGCCTCGTAGTCGATAAGGCCCTCGGAGGTGAGGGAGTAGGGTAGACTCTCAAAGTAGAGGGAGCTGGCCGAGATGCGCTTAGTTGCAGTGTAGAAGCCGTGCGTCAGGTGGCCGCCAGCGGGCAGGTCGAGGCCCATCAAGCGGTCATGCGGGTTGAGGAGGGCGGTGTACGCCTCAAAGTTGGCTGGTGACCCGCTGTACGGCTGCACGTTGACGCCCCAGACAGCCCCGTCAAGGCGAAAAGCCTTCAGGGCACGGTCACGGCACAGGTTTTCCACCTTGTCCACCACCTCGGCGCCACCGTAGTAGCGGTTGCCCGGCAGACCCTCCGCGTACTTGTTGGTGAAGACGGACCCCAAGCACTCCAGCACGGCGCGCGACGTGAAGTTCTCGGAGGCGATCAACTCGAGCCCGACGCACTGCCGACGCAGCTCCTCCTGCATGAGGGAGGCCATCTCGGGGTCGTGCTCGGCCAGCGACTTGTTCCCCGGCAGGGCGGCCACGCCGGCGAGGAGGATGCGGGGGGCACAGCGGAACATGTTTTGTTGTTATGTGTGTGTGTTGAGAGAGGAGGAGGGGGGAGGGGGGAGGGGGGGAGGGGGGGAGGGGGGGAGGATGGCGAGACGTTACTAATGTGTGTGCGTGTTCTATCGATGCAGCGAGGAAAGGAGCAGAAGGGGAGAGAGGGAGAGGGAGTGATCAGGGAGATGGCATTTGCCGGCAAGAGGAAACCACGCCCCGTACGGTGTGTGTGCGTGTGTGTGTGTGTGTGTGTGCAAAAGGGGAAAAGGGTGGTCTGAGAGCGGAGCATTTGGAGACTCTGTCCCTTCTTATGTCACGTTGAGTTTCGCCCTTCTGGGTCTCGTCTTCAGCTTGGCGAGCGGAGGGAAGAGAAGTAGGGGAGATGAGGGGGGGGGGAGGGGGGAGAGCGTCAAGGGAGCCAACAACAAAGTAAAACAGAACATCTCTCCCTTTCCACTTGTCACTCGGAAAGAAACGCCTTGACGTTGATCGTCTTGATGGGTAGATCCTTCGGAGACGACAGTGTGCCCTGATTGTGCATCGACTTGACGCGATTCACCAGCACCTTACGGTTCGACCAAAACGTGTCCTGCACCTTCTTGAACTGCATGTAGCGCGACTCCTCCTCGGCCTCCTTGATCCTCTTGGACATGCCGACGAGGGAGCGATTCGCGTTGATCCAGCGGCTGCGGTAGTCGCGGATGGCCTTGCTCTCCTCAAAGTCAACGTACAGGTACGGTTCCTCGTAGTTGGTCCTCGGCCGCTGTCGCTCCCCGTGCTCCCACGGCACGTCCGCGAGCAGGCACTGGTACTTGACCGAATGCAATGTCCAGTAGTTGGTGTACCAGCGACCGACAACGCCCTCCGACTGCGCACGGATGCGCTGAGGCGGCCGCGGGACGTCAGCCACTTCAAAGCCCTCCGGGATCATGTCCACCGCCGCACGCAGCGCCGCCGCCGAGTAGCGTTGCCGCATCACTGGCCTGCTACCCTTGTTGAAGGCCCCCCAGCGGCTCAGCTCTAGCCAGGACTTCTCGCGGTAGGTCGCCCGGTACGGGTTCTTCTTGTTGTTCCACCATATCATATTCTTAATGTTCAGCATCGTTGGCGTGTACTTGACCGGGGTCGTCTCTGGCGCGATGCCAACGCCCGGGGTGGACGCCAGACACGGCGCGGTCCGCCGCAAGAGGGACATGTTTACCCCGCTAACTCAACCAAAGAAGGAGAAAGGGAAGGGCAAGTCGTCAATCCCTCGCGACGGTAGTGCTAGCAGCAGCCAATCAACTAACGCTAATCAACTCTACTCTGCGCAACCGTGACAAAAGAAAAGGAGAGAGACGACAAAGAAGAGCATATGAGTCTAACGCGCCTACCATGTGCGAGTGGCGAGGAGCCCAAACGTGGTCAGATCACGGCAGGAAGCCGCCCGTGTGACACACACACACAGCCACGCACGCTGTGAGCCGTGCCAACGGGGGGTGGGGGGGGGGGGGGGGTATGTATTGACCGACATACAGCCCTGCCGGCTTCTCGTGCTTGCCAGTTGGTGAGGTCTGCTTTTGCTCTTGGGATTGGGATTTGGGGGAGAGTGTGTGTGTGGGGGGAGGAAGGATTGTCGCATGGAGAAACCAGACACATACACAGAATACACAGCGTGGAGTTGCGGAGTGGTAAGAGAGAGGAAAGGGGGGGGAGAGAGGAGGGGAGGGGGACAGTTTCACAGACACAAACCCGCTCCTCTATCCTTCCCATTCCACTACCCTCAGCTTCCTACAGTAGGAGGACAGGAAAGCAGGTGAAGACGATCGAGGACTCTCATACTCTCTCATATATTCTCATATGCACGCCGCAGAGGGAGAGAAAGTGTATGAGAAGGCGAGACGCGCGATTCCAGGTGTCAAGCGGCTGCCTGCTTCGTCTTGGCGGCAGAGGAGGCCCCTCCCGCCGCGGTGGGAGGGGCAGCCACCGCCTTGCGAGCCTGCCAGAGCGAGTGGAACTTGTTCTTTGGGCTGGCCGTGGCGGCGCCGTAGTCGGCGTAGCCAATAAGCTCGTCGCCGCGCCACTTGTACTCGGCCTCGCCGATGCGGTGGTTCGTCTCTGGGAAGGGGGACCAGTAGAACTTATGCGCGAAGAGGCTGTGGCGGTGGTACTTGGCGTCCTCGAGCGTGGGCTTGCGGATCTCGTCGAGCATGATGTAGCGCACGCCCCAGGCCTCGACCCGGTCAATGGCCTCCTGCTTCGACATGTTCTTGTAGTGCTTCCGCAGCGAGCCATTCTCGAACACGTTGGTTGAGCACAGGGACATGTCCCAGGCGGTGCGGGTGAAGTTGCCCATCATGTCGTGCTGCACGCCGGCGGTCTTGACGGTGCGGATGTCGTACTTGCCCTTGAAGCTGCCGCGGTGCATGTACTGCGCGCGGTTGTGGTGGGGCTCGACGATGTAGCGCGTCCCTTTCTTGGGGCCTCCGCGGCAGACGTACAGCTGCATGCGATCGCTGTAGTGCGCGAACGCGGAGCCCTGGTAGTGCTGACGCTTCCTTCGCTCCTTCAAAAAGATGAGTGTGGCCTCCAGCCGGCCAGGCGTCACTCGGTTCAGCACGCGTGGCAGGCACGGGTCCGAGAAGGTCGAGAGGCTACAGCTGATGTGAGTGCGGCGGAGCATTGTGGAATCAACTCCCTTCCGTTGCTGTCGTCTCTATTTTCACTGGCTAAGTTGCCCTACCTGTGTGTGTGTGTGTGTGTGTGTGTGTGTGTGTGTCTGCGTGCTTCCCACTGTAGCGTGATACGGATACGGGCAGGTAGCCTTCGCTCTCCGCACTCGTCGTGGTTTGGGGGAGGGGGGAGGGGGATTAAAAAAAGGTGGAGACGGGGTCCCTACTAATCTGGCTGCCGTACGAGTGCAGAGCCAAAGGAGGCAATAAAAAGCGCTACTTCTACGACTACTACTGCTACTACTACACTAATAATTGCTAGTGTCCGATGCGAAGGGGTTGGCGGTGGTGGTGAGATTCGCAAAACAGTCAATAAGAAAAGTGTATGGGTGTTGCTCTCGCTCTCTCTTGGTTATGGATGGTAGGCGCAGAACCCGCAGGAGGAGCAAGGATAAAGGAGAGAGGGAGGGAGATATTGTGTGTGTGCGTGGCAGTGGGGGAGGGGGGGGGGGGCAACTATTGTAGAGCGGAGTTGGACACATACTCCCCTCCCCTATGTAACCGCCGTGTAGGAATCAGAAGCCCCGATCTTTGTGCCACAGTGTGAGCCCGAGAAAATCAGCAGCGGTGTTCGTCTTGTGTATGCATTTGTGGTGGATCATCCATATGGCAAAGGCTTAGCGCCGGTAGTTGCTGTTGCTAAAGCGGAAGAAGAGCTTGTACTTTCCTGTGGCGTCGAAGCTGATGCGGACGCCGCCGCGCCGGGTGTCCCACTGCTTCCTCACGATGCGATACGCCACGTCCTCGTACGGCGGGCCCACACTGAAGACGAGGAGGCAGTAGTCGTCGCTGGGGCCCTTTGGAGTGTCCTCGATGCGGAATATGTTCCTCATGTCCTTCTTCGAGTTGACAAGGGCGGGGTAGAAGAGCGTGAACTCGTACCAGAGGATGGTGCGGGGCGGCGGGTTGGTGCGGGAGTCGTAGTGCGTGCGGTTGTACTGCGTCCAGCTGTATCCCGTCTTGACCTTGCAGTAGCGGTGCGGCTTCACCAGCGGCTGCTGCATCGCTTGCTGCTGCTGCTGCTGGGATCTGCCACCTCTGTTGCCGCCGCGGCCGCTGGCCGCCGCCTCCTGCTGCTGTTGATGCTGCTGCTGCTGCTGTTGGCGCTTGAGGTAGTAGTCTACCACCTCCTCCTTGTAGATCTCCTCGTCCTCACCGACGCTGTCGTGCTGCTGAGCGAGCACGCGCTGGAAGTAGAGATCGTCCGGTACGTAATCGAGCGGGACGCCCATCGCCGCCGCGGGTGCCATCAACTCGTTCCCGAACATGCCACCACCGCGATGAGCGGCAGCGGCGCGTTTGTTGGCTTCCTCGCGCTCGAGAATGTTGCGCTGCGCCACTGTCAGGGGAGGAGGTGCGGTCGCCGTGGCAGAGGCGCTAAACTGGCGCAGCCGGTCCCGCGATACCATCACGCCCAGCCGGGCATGCACCATGGCGTAGTACTTCGGGTCGATGCCTTTGGCCTTCTCTCGCAGCGCTGCCGACACCACCACCACCCCACCACCAGTACCAACATCAGCGCTACCGTCAGGTGCCGCCGTGCCTTCCTTCCTACAGTTGGCCAGAGCCATGGCATCGGCGAGGACAACCGTCGCGACGTCACGTTTGTGTTGTCGGCGCTTCTGGATCACGGGATCATCAGCCTCCGCAGCGGCGGCGGTGTGGTGGTCACCACCCTCGCTCTTCCCTCTCTCCTTCATGTTCGCGGTGCGTCCGTAGTCCATGTCGTCGCCGCCCTCGCTCTCGTCGCCGTCGCTATCGGCAGCCGCGGCGGCAGCTGTGGCCGCAGCCACCATAGCCGCCGTGTCCAAAGGACGATCCCCTTGCAGACCACCTCCATCTTCGTCCTCCTCCGGCTCCGGCTTGACGGCGGACTCTCGCTTGGCCGCGGCCGACACGCCTTCTGGATCGATGGGAGAAGCTGTTGCTGCTGTAGCCACCTCCTGCACGCCGCCGCCGCCGCCGCTGGGCTCGCCTCGGTTGGCCGAGCTGGCCAGCTCGTGCAGCACCGTCATGAGCTCTCGCTCGTAGCGCGGCTTCAGTCGGTGGGCGTACGCGTTGGCACTGCCGCGGGAGAGGGCGTGTAGGAACTCGCGGACGCGCAGCCAGAACAGGAGGGACTCGTAGAGCAGCCCCGCGAGGTCCACCGAGGAGACGAAGCGAGCACCGCCGACGCCGTCGTCCGTGTCGCGCTCGTCCCACTGCCCGCTGCCGTAGCCCTCGTACCTCTCCCTCATCATCTCCTCCTCCCTGTCGGCATCGTCGTCCTCGTCGAAGTCGCCGCCGACGCGCTCGGCGAGCCACTCCCCAAAGATCTCCCGCATGTCGACAAACTCGTCAATGTCCTTCAGTGTGTCCTCCACCACTGCGGCGGTGTTCTCTGCGACGAGGCCCTCGCACAGCTGCGAGAGGTTGGCTTTGGTGAAGGCCCGTGGCTGCAACACCCGCTCCGGGCTCGCCGTGATCACCTCCTGCGACAGCCGCACATAGTGGTTGGCGGGAACGGTCTGTAGATTGAGGTAGTACATGACGAACTGAATCACCAGTGTGTCGATTGGCTTCACGGACGGTGCCGTGAAGGACGCCGGTGGTGGGGGGGAGGCGGAACTCGGCCCTCGGCCCAACGGCAAGCCAATGCCGTCGGCAGCTCGTCCGTCGACGCCGCTACTGTTCACGTTGCGACCGCCGCTGGCGCGCTGGATTCGTAAACGCTCCATTGCGCGCGAGGCGCTCTGCCGGAGCAGGGCCGCGAAGCCCTCGAACATCTCCTGGTCGGCGGCGCTGCGAGCCCTCTTGGACATTTCTCCCCTTTAATCAGCCTTTCCTGGTGTGTGTGGGTAAGTGGCGTATGCGCACGTCTTCGAGTAGGAGGGAAAAGAGGAGGAGGGGGGGGCTGCTGAGATGTTCACTTGGGGAAGGCGAAGGATAGTGAGGAGGAGGAGGGAAACAGTAGCATCTGCCACACACACACTCGCACACACACGCTGGATGCGCCGGTCCAGCAAGATGAATGCCTGGCAGAGCGAACTCTCTCCCACCCCACCCCACCTCCCCACGCTCACCGTCCCATCCTCGTTCTGTGATGGGTCGCAGCGACGGCGTAGATGCGAAAAAGGGGGGGGAGAAGGAGAAGAGCAGCGCACACCGCGGGTTCCCGCTATGGGAAGTGACAGTTCGGAGCATTGCCCGAGGACGTCGCGGAAGGAGAGCGAAACGCTGAAGAACACACAGGAGAGACAGGAAAGAAGAAAGCAGCAGCAGCAACAGCAGCATCGAAGGATGAGAGAAGACAGGGTAGAGCAGAGGCCGAAGGTGCCATTTTCCGAGAGGTGACGGGGTGCGCCGCCGTGGCAGCAACACGGAGTGGGAGAACTTGCGCTCGTGCTAGTCGTCCCAGGGCAGCTTCATGTCCTCCTCTGCCGACTTCGCCTCGCCTTGCAGTGCCGTCCCCTCCGTCTCCTCGATGAGCGACTCGACCTCCTCCACCTCCTCTACAGACTCCACCTCAAAGTCAGCGTCCTCACCGCTCTGCGCGTCGTCGTCGTCGTCGTCGTCGCCAGGTGGAGACAGGGGGGTAGCCGTCCTCCTCTCCTGTTCCTCTTCCTCTTCGTGTTCCGCCGGCTCCACGTCGCTCGCAGCGGCGGCGAAGTCGGCCTCGTTGCCAAAGTCAAGGGAGTCGACCTTGTCGGTGCGGTGCTCCGCCACGGAGAAATCCGCCGGCGCACCTGTCTCCAGGACACTGCTGCCATTTGTCTGGGTGGTGGTGGTGGTGGTGGTGGTGTGGAGGTCGGAGGTGTAGAAACGCAGTTGATCCTCTTGCATCTGCTGCCGCTGCTGCGCATGTGTGGGCCCCCGAGTATCCGCAAAGTCGGAAGGTGGTGGGCCGGTGCTCGTCGTGAAGTCCCATCCGGTGCCGTTGTCACGGGCAGCCGGAGCCGCAGCATCCTCACCCTGCTCGTCCTCCCTACCACCGTCTACGTGTCCGTCCCCTGGTCCGATGCGGAGACCCAGCCCAGACCCAGCAGCAACGCCGCGCGGTCCGTTGATCATGTCCGCCAGCGTCGTCGACTTCAGCACGGAGTCGCCTGCGGAGCCGTCATTGGCGGATGGGTCGTCGGGGAACTCGACAGTGTGCCGCGATGGCGACGCCCCAGGGTACGCAGGCGGCACCGTCGCCTTGTGCGCCGCGGCCAGAGAAGGGTCGGGGTCGCCGCCGTGGTCGAAACGTGTGCCACTACGTTCCGCCGCCTTCTCAAAAGCCGCGCGCTCATCCTCGCTCTCCCGCTGCGAGCGGTTGTACAGTACAGCATCCCTGTCACCAACACCACTAGCCTCCCCGTCTTCATCTTCCCCATCCTCGCTGCCTCGGCGAGCCACAGGGGACGACCGGCCCCCCAGCTGCGAGCCTTCTGAGCTGTGCCTCGACCCCTCCCCCGTCACATGCGCTGGCAAACGGTACGGCTTCCCTGGGTGCGCAGCCATGTAGGCAGCCCTCGCCGCGGCCGCGCCGGGTGTCAAGGTCACCTCGGTGCCATCATCGGCCCTCACCACCACAGCCGGCTCGGAGAGGACGCCCTCGTCCAGGCGCATCGTCAGCGGCAAGCGGCGCCTCGCGGCGTAGGCATCGGGCGACTCGACCAGCGCCGCCGTCGTGTCCGCCGAGGCGCGGCCGGGGTACGAGGAGCGCCGTATCTGCTGGTGCTCCGGGATAAACAGCGGGAAGCCGATCGCCCCGCTGGGCTCGGCCTCGTCCCCGGCGTCGCTGTCCGCATCCCCGTGCTGCTGCTGGCGCTGCAGCCACGCATCGTCGGTGCTGTCGTCGGCAACGTTGCTGGTGTTGACAGGGGAGGGGTAGCGGCCCTTGCGCGCAGGAGGCCGTGGTAAGCTCGGCGAGGGCACCGTCGGCGCGCGTGAGCCGCTGCCACCCAGCCGCTGCTGCGCAGACCCTGTCACGATCTTGCCGCTACCGTTCGCGACGCGCACCGCCGGCCCTGACGCAGAGGTGGCGCGCGCGGACGGAGAGAGGGTGCTCTGGGCGAGGAGCTTGCGGTGGCGCTCGGCGCCACCGCCAGATCTGCTCGCGGCAGCAGCAGCAGCCGAGGCGCCGCTACCCGCTGGCGCAGGTCCGCCACCGCCGTTGTGCACCCACGTCCTTCGCCGGGCCTCCCTCTGCTCCGCAGCTCTGGTGTCCTTCACCGCTGCCCACTTGGCCGCTAAGTGCGCCATCAGCTCCGCTTTGCCGTCCCCATTGCCGTCCTTGTCCTTTCTATCGCTAGAGATGTCGTAGGCGCCACCGTAGCGGGGGAGCAGCCGCTGCGCCTCGGACTCCTGCTGCACCGCTGCAAGCACACGGCCGGCGTCGTGGGGTGGGAGGATCGAGAGGAACTCCGCCATGCGATGACACAGTTCACGCTCAGACTGGTCAGCCACAAGGCTGAGGAGAACGGTGTCCCCCTCCGCTGTTCCCTCGTCGCGCTCCGCCACCCCCACCGCCGTGGCTGCGCTGGTGCCTCTGACACGCTTACTGTCATCGGTGTGACGGCGGCTGCCGGCGACGGCGCTGGCATCGGATTCGGAATCAGAGCTGTAAGGATGGGGCTGCTGCGAGTCCCGGACATCCGCCCCACCACCGGCCGTCGCCGGAGGCAGAGAAGATGTTGGCCGGCTGAGGAGCTTTGCGCATCCACCAGGCTGGATGGCTCCCTCGTGGGTGCCCACCCGCGTCGCGGAGCCAGAGACGTGTTGGCTGGACTCTGAGATGCCGGCGGGACGGCGGCTCGCGCTGGGCCGCACCAGGCCCCCACCAGCATCCCCCTCCCCCTCCCAGTCTCGGCCAGCAGCGGCGGCGGGGACGGCGGCCAACTGGCCAGAATGCCTTCGCTCGTTGAAGATGCGAAACGCAACGGCGTCCGCGGAGGATGGCGGCGGCGGTGGCTGTCGTCCAGGCTGCCTCGGTCCTGGGGACGAGGTGCCGGTGCCATGGCTCCGCCGTGCGCCGCCCGCCTTGCGTTCTTGTCGGCGCCGCGCGGCACCACCGGCTGGTGGAGTAGGAGGACTAACGAGAGGAGGGCGATGAGGCCGCTGCTGCTGCTGCTGCTGCTGCTGCTGCTGCTGTTGTTGATGGCCGCTGTTGCGGTTACGGCTACGGCTTCGAGAGGAGGCGGCGCTGCGATCGTGGCGGTCCCCGTCAGCGGCAGCGCTAGCGGGTGCGGGCGTGGGTAGCCGACGGGGGGGAAGAGCGTGTGTCTGGTGGCCGTAGGTGTCCTCAAAAAGGTAGTAGCCGACACCACCGCGACCAGCACCGCCGGGTACCGCAGCGGAGTGTGGCCGCCGACGATTCGTGTTCATCCGCAGCGAATTCACAGGACTATCTCAGGGGAAGAAGAGAGAGCAAATACTGAGAAAAGGGGGGGATACAGAAGAAGTAGGAAGGGGGGGGGGAGGTGAAGGGAAAGCGTGCCGTCCCGTTTAGCCTCCTGCTACTTCCTCTCTCAACAGAGAGATATATATCTATGTATGAAACGATAGGGAAAGAAGAACAATGGGATATGCTCCCTCTCTCTACTCGACCTCCAGAAGAGGCAGGTGTTCCTCTCGCTCAGTCAGGGCACGGAAGATGGCGGGGGCGATGGGAGCTCCCAACCTAGAAGAGGGGAACTCCGATTCTCTCTCTCTCTCTAGAGTGGTAAGAGAAGGGGGGGGGAAGGGGATTGGCTGGCGCATCGAAAAGGAAACAGACAAGGATAGCAAGGAGAAGACGGAGCAGCTACATTCATGAATGGAGAGCTTGGACGATCATCAGGGGTTAGCCCCCCACCCCCACCCACTAAAAGGAGAGATAGCAACGCTGCTCCTTCTCTTGTGGTGGGGGGGGGGGGGGGGGCATGGCGCCGCACTGGCTCCCCCGCCTCGTCTCTCTCCGTCTTGAGAGAGGATCTACCCACTTCCCTGACGGCATGGTCCATCGATTACCGCCGCTACCATCATCGTTTAGTTTTGCCGAGTGGGGGGGATGGATGTTGGTTGGGGGAGGCGAAAGAGCTTTGCATTAACAACGGGAAAAGAAGGGGGGGAAACAGACCATTAGCGCGTTAACAGAAATCACAGTAGTCATTATAATAGGAAATGAAAAGGCGGAGGGGGGGAGAAGGGAAAGGCCAAAGTCCAAAGTCCAACGGAAAACGCATAACGCGGACGTGCGACAGAGAGAGAGAGAGAGGGGGAGGAGCCCATAGGGCGAGAGAGAGCTAACAGCACATCTCTCTTCTTCATTCTCCCTGAGGCGCACCTTGCGAGCGGGATTGAGTGGGAAGGGGGGAGGTGGAGGGAGGGGGGAGGGGCCTCCTCTCTTGTTATTTCCTGTTGGCTGAGTCTAGCTTGTCGAGCACCAGCGCATCCACCGAGCGTGTCTGCGGCTCCACGTTCAGCTGGCCCTTCACCGAGTCGACCTTGGCACGCTGCTTGGACTCGCTGATCAGGTTCACCAGCCAGATCTCAGCGTCGGAGTTGCTCATCTCCAGCTTCTCCGCCACGTACGGGATGCTGACAATGGTGTGCACCGCGATGTAGCGCTGGAAGATCATGCGCTTCGCCTTCTCCAGCAGATCGTCCTCGAAATCGAGCAGGAAGTAGTCTGTCCGGATCAGCTCGCGCACAGCCGGCAGCAGCGCCAGCGCGTCCTCGAAGGAAGAGCGGTACAGCATCAGGATGAGCTGCGTCAGCGCGTCCGAGTACTCCTCCTCGTCAATGTCGGCTACCATCTTTGCCGTCTCGCGAAAGTTGGCCCCGCGCGTCGGATTCAGCAGTGCCGCGGCGCAGATGTAGCGCAGGTAGTGGGGGCACACCGTCTCCACCACCTTCTGGTACACGCGGTCGCTACGGTTGTCAAAGATGTAGTAGAGCAGCTGGACAGGGTACTGTCGGCCACCCTTGAACATAGGGAAGAGGACCCAGTGCAGCAGGTACGCGCGCTGCCGCACCGTGGCGGAGGCCACCAAGCTGAAGATCTCCGCGTCATCGCTGTTTTGCTCCTTGCGGATCGCCTGCGCCACGTCCATGGCGCTCTGCCAGTTGCACGCCCCCGTGTCGCACATCAGCTTGCCCCACAGCAGATTCTCCTTGGGCAGCTTGTCGTACCCGCTGACGCTGTTGCACAAGGCGAGCAGCTCCGACGCATCGCCGTAAGCGGCCTTGTCGTAGTATAGGTACGCCAGCTCCATGACGGCGTTCATGACGTCATCCGTGATGCCGTACTTGTCCTTGAGGAACTCGTAGGAGAGCTCGCCCTGCGTGCGCATCTGCTCCACCTCGGTGGCACCGAGCTTGAACTGGTAGACGTAGTTGGGGTCGACGGCGTCGCGGAAGAAGGCATCGATGGCGGGCTTCGCACGCGCCGTGGTGTCGGCGATGCGCTTCTCCTGCTCCGGTCGCACAGTGCCTTCCAGCGTGAGGGCAGTGGTGTTGAGGATCTCCGTCATGGCCTCCGTCACGTCTACATCGTGGTCCGCGAGGAAGTTGAGCAGACCAAGGGACAGATGCTTGTCCAGGTACGGGATCATGCGAGCCACCATGTCCGCCATTGTTCCTCGGGTGAAGTCGTAGTTAAGAAGGGGTGTGTGTGTGTGTGCTTGTGTGTGATGTGAGGGATGTGCTCCCTATCGTGTGACGATGCCGGGTGGAAAGCCTGATCTTGTACAGGAGACGGAGAGAGAGAGGGGGAGAGGAAGTGGAGGAAGGAAGGTGATCAAGACAGCAACGGTGGGGGAGGGGGGGACCAGTTGGCATCCAGTCGCGATGGTAAGCCGCAGCAGCGACGGGGTCTCTGTCCAGGCTTCACAGCGGCGCCACGGAACGAGGATACTTTGGTGAGGGTGGGGACTGCGGGCCGAGTCGTCCTCGCAGGTCATCTATGAAAGCCCCCCTTCCCATCGAGGAAAGAGGGGAGAGGGGAGGGAGAGCCACCGAGGCAAGACACACCAACACACAGGACACAGAAAGAAGAAGGAAAGGTCCATCACAGGAAGGGGACCTGTGACAACATGTAAAGGAAGTGGCGGGGAGTGGCTACACGTGTGCGCATCATTCTATCCTCCTCACGCACACACACACACGTGCACACTTACCCTTTGGATGTACAGCATTCTATGGAGGGGGGGGGAGAGCGGGCTCATCCCATCGAGCCGAGCATAGTCAAGAACGGAGAGAAAGGAGGTGCGCCTGCTAGGAGCGGATGAGGTGCACAATGTCCCCGTACACGCCCTCGCAATAGGCGTTCTCCCGCAGCACGTCACCTATCATGTCCCTGGTGCGCAGTTTGTCGCCGTGGACCCTCTGCTCCGACCGCAGCGTGCGGAGCTGGTCAGCCTTGCGGTCCATCACGGCCAGCACGCGGCGCATGTCCCGGCTGGCCTCGACCGAGTCCGCCTTGGGATCGCGCAGCCGCCGATGGCACTCTGCGTAGTCCTCGCGCAGCTCCTGCAGCTCGGCGAGGATGGTCTCGCAAGCGGCGCTAATGGCGCGGCCACTGCTCGTCGTGTTGTACGGCGTCGCCGTCGTGGGTGCCAGGATGGAAAGTGCAGGGGTGGTGGTGGAACGTGGCGGCGGCGGCGGCGTCTGTTGCTGCTGACGGCGCGGAGAACTCGATGGTGGGCCGATAGCTGTGGTGTCCGCAGCTGATCGGTGTCGCTCGGGGGTCGGAGGGGAGAGAGAGCGGTGCGACGGGGAGTCGTGCGATCGGTTGCTCTGCCCAGGTGGCGGTGGTGGCGGTGGTGGTGGTGTGAGGGTCGTCTGCCGCGACCACGACGATACAAGGGGCGGTGGAGGAGATGGAGAAGCGTGGCACGGGGCGTGCGGAGCTCCCTCAGCGATGGGACACGTGGCACGCACTGCCCCTTTGCGCGCCGTGTGCTGCCGCCGCATCCCCTCCAGTCGCTCGCGCAGCGGCGAGGCCCCAGGGCCCCTATCTTCTGGCTCCACCATACCTGCCGCCTCCCTTGCGTCCCCGCCGTCGTCGTGACTGTAGCGGGCTTGGGCCTGCCGTTCGAGGTACTCCCGCGGCCTCAGGTAGTTGCCCCGCTGGATGGTGGACAGAATGGCCTGCGCGTTGTGCGACGCTGGCTGCTGCTGATGCAGCGGTGTCTGGGTTGCCGGACTGACACCTCGATGGCGCCTCGACAGACTGGTGAAGCGGCGGTGATGGCCGTTGCGGCACCGCCCGCACCGCGGGATCGGGCTGGTGCAGTACCCTCTCCACCCTTCCCAAGGTCTGCTGCGACAGACCGTATCGGCCTCCTCCCCTTGCGTCTTCGGTCCGCTGGGGATGAACGCCCTGGGCACACGGCCTGGCGAGGAGGAGGGCCTCCCGTCGTCTGCCAGCAGCGGAGAGCGACTCGAGTCCCCACATCCACAGCAACAGCGGCACCCACCCCTGCTAGCTCGCGTCGAGGCTCGCTCCTCGGCCAGCAACGCCTCGTCCAGCTCTTCCTGTGCCGCCTGCTTCGCGTACTGCAGCGTGTTGTGCAGCTCCCCCTGTGTCTGCATCGCCTCGGCCAACGCTGCCTGTGCCCTCTCTTGTTCGACGGACAGGCGCAGGGTCTCCGCCTCGGCCGCGCGCCGCTCCAGCCACAGCGCATCCACCTCACTTTGGAGAGACACCAGCTGGGTGTTGCCATGGCGGCGGCAGTCCAGCAAGTCTGCCTGCAGCGCCGCCTCCCGGGCCTGGCGCTGGGACTCTAGACGCTCCATGAGCACTCGATTCGCCGATAGAACGGCCTGCAGCTCAGACCGCAGCCTATCCTCGTTGGCCACAAACACAGCACGCTCCTTCTGTCGAAGCTGGGTGAGTTCGATGCGGTGGGCCTCGAAGGCGGTGTTGGCCTTGGCCGCCAACTCCACGTAGTGACCCTTATCCTCCTGGAGAGCGTGGAGGCGGGTCTTGAGCTCGGCTAGCGATACGGACACATCGCTGCCGCGGGCGGAGCCATCATGGGAGCTGTCCATCGCTAACGATTCTGCGCCAGTGGTCGCTGTTCTTGCCGACTGCCGCTGTCCTAAGAGTGGCGCATAAAATGTGAAATGTCCGCCTGCAATAGATGGGCTGCTGCTGCCCTCTCTCTCTCTCTTCTTCTTCCTCTTTGTTCTTGGAGCAGAGAGACTTCTGAGGTGTTTCAGGGGGGTGAAAGGAAATGGAATATGAAGGAAATAGGAAGAAGCACAGTAGTAACAGTTAGAATGAATAGGAAGAACAGCAGTAGCAGCAGCAGCAGTGCCACCTCTCCTCCCTGGGTATGTGTAACCTCTCTCTCTCTTTCCTCATATTTCTGTCCGTTGGAGAGGGGGGGGGGGCAGAGGCAGAGGCAGACCTCCCTCCCCTCCCCCTCCCCCGTCTTCTCCGCCGCTGCTGATGTTGTCTTCGACACGCGTATGTAGCCTGTTTATGCCCGGGTTCGCTGGTTGGTTGGTCCTTGTGGATTCATTAAGGAGGTAGAAGGCGAGTTGGGAGACAGACCGAGTAGAAGAGGGGAAGGGGGAGGGGAGGGGGGGAGGGGGGCAAACAGAAGGACATGAGATGTCCAAGAAGCAGAAGGGACGTAGTGTCTGCATCGTCGTATGTGCAAAGAAGATGCCGCGGAGCATGGCGAAGAAGGGAGAGGGTGGGGAGGGAGGTCTCAGTTCATCTCCCCCTCCCAAACTCCTCATGGGGGCACCCGTGCACCAACGCCACTGCTACCTCCCCCCCCCCCTTGCCCGCTACAACTCGCCCGTCTCCTCAAGGTATGCCTTGACACCCATAATGTACGGGTGACAGATGCTCGCCACCATCACTTTGCCCTCCTCCACCGAATCACGCGAGAGAGCGCTACCACTGCTGCTGCTGCTGCTGCTGCTCTCGTCGTCCCCGTCGTCCCCTTCACCAGAGGACGACGACGTGTCCGCATCCGCCACAGCCGCGGCCTTGTCGATGCCAGGGAAACCTCCGTACTTCTCCAAGTTCTGCCGCCGCCGTGTCATGGCCGCATCAAAGGCAATCATGCCCTGTGCACTCACGATGCAGTAGCCACGCCTGTCGTACATATCATCGTCACACGCGCAGTAGAGAACCTCCATCAGCTCCGCCGCGCGCAGGTATAGGCAGCAGTCGGGGTCGCGAATGGCGGAGGCCATGCCCTCCAGTGTGGACACCATGGCCTCGATCAGCATGTTGCCATTCTTCGACAGGAAGCCGTCGTAGAAGCCGCGGCACCACTGGCCGAACAGTGTGGCCGCAGCGTTCAGACACGCGTTGGCGCCGTCCCCGCTGTGGCGCTCAAGAAGGTGCTCGACCAGCATCTCCGTCACCACCTCGCACAGCTCCGGGTAGCCGAGTTGGAAGGTGAGGCAGGTGGTGGTCATGTCGTAGCAGCTGGCCTCGATGCGGGCAGGCTGCAGGAGCGCAGCCTCCACATGTCGACGGATGCTGCGGCGGAACGCGTCGTCAGCCTCGCTCATGCCCTCGCCGTTGGAGCTGTCGTCATCCGCATTACTGCCGCCAGAAGCCTTGCCTGGCACTGGGTCCTCTGTGAACAGCGCCGCAGTGGTGGCGATGGTGCCCTCGTATCGCTCAACCAGCCCGCGGCCGAGGCCGTCCGGGCCAACGAGCCAGTGGTCCGTCTGCGCCGAGGCGCGCCCCCTCCCCCTGTGCTCACGCGGGCGTTTCTCGGTCCCACCGTCCTCTTCCTCTGCCTCATCCCCGCTGCCGCCATCACTGGCACTGCTACTGCTACTACTACTACCATGACTGCTGCTGCCGGAGGCGTTGCCCTGTTTGTCGCTGTCTTGGTCATAGATGATGGCTTGCCGATGGAGCACGATGCCGGTGCCGCCGTCTACGGGTGGCGGGGATGGCGATGGCGTCGCGGAGAGCGAGGTGCCCGCCGACGCCGCGGGGGAGCCGCCTGTGGCGCCGGCCACCACCGTCGTTGCGGGGCCGCCAATCACGCAGCCGGGGCCGATGATGCAGCCGCTGATGTCGGCATTATCGCCAATCACGGCGTTGTAGCCGATAACGGATTGGCGCACAGTGCAGTTGCGGCCAATCATCGCCCCATCCATGATGACGCAGCTAGTGAGGCTCACCCTCTCGCCGAGCTGCACGTTGCCGCCCACCACGACGCCGGCAAGGTTCGCAGAAGCTGGCACGACAACGTTCTCGCCAATCACCACGTTGGGCCCGACGGTGTGCTGCGCACCCAGCACCTTTGCGCTGGTGTGGTAGTACACTGTTTCGCAGGAGCAGGAGACGGCGTAGCGGGCCAGCGCCTCCGCGAAGGAGCTCTCACGGGTCAGGGGGAACAAGCGTCGCGCGCAGATGTCCGTGTTAGCTTGGATGTAGCTGTCGAGGCCGCACACGGGGTTGATCACGGCATGCTGGCGCGGCACCTCGAGCACGCCGAACACGTTGCCGTACAGCTCCATCTGGCCGAGCAAGGAGGTGTTGAGGAACTCCCACATGTCGCGAATGTGAAACTCAATGAGAGGGAGCGCCTCGCAGCACACAAAGAGGAAGCCGGTGGGCACCAGATCCATGCGGACGGTCTGCTGCTGCTTGCGGTTGAACAGGATGAGCGGCGGCTCCGGCGCGTCATCGCCGATTTCCTGCCGCACCATCTGCGTCACCACGCTGGTAGCCTTGTCCATCACGAACATGGTGTGGTGCTCGGCTGGCTGCGCAGGCACGGCGTAGTGCCGGCATTGGCTGTAGTCGGCGAGGGCCATGTTGGCAGCGTCAAGGAGGCCCATGGAGTCCCGCTCGGACAGCGGCGAGCCGGGGTCGTTGCCGCCACCGCCACCGCCACCGCCACCGCCACCACCACTACGGCTGCTGTTCTGCCTGCCGCCCACGCCCACGCCAGTGCCGTCCTTGCCACCGCCGGATCCCCCATTGTCGTTGGCAGCGCTGTCGCCATGGAGCTCAGCGAGCTGCCTGGCCAGCACGTTGTGCAGGGTCGCCCCAAGCCGCTCTGTCGCCGTCGTGCAGAGCAACGTGGCGGCGTACTTGCCAATCGTGCGCGCGCGCTCCAGGTGCCGGTGCAGGCACTCGCGCAGGTTGTCCAGGAAGGAAACGCAGTCGATGGGGACGAAGAGGAAGGAGCCCGACTGCGGCACGACGTTGCGGTCGCGAATCTCACTGACCGCGTCGGCCAGCTTCACCATCTCCCGGTGGCTCTCCAGCACATTCACCGTGATGGCATCGCTCGACATCCACGGCTTGCCGCGCGCCGTGCGGCTCTGCGAGAGGTGGGCCTCCACCTTGGTCATGCTGCGCGCGTTCAGCATCACGGTTACCTCGTGCACTCCATTCTCGACAAGGTTCTCGAGGATGTAGTCAATAATAGGAGTGTTGCACACCAGTAGTAGGGCGTAAGGGAGCTGCGCGCTGGGGGAGAGGGGGCTGAGCGGGTAGCCGTTTGCGTCCACAACGCCGGCGACGATGGGCTCGCCAATGATGACGGCGTGGAACTTTGGGCCGGCCTGGTGGTTGTGGCCGGGGCCGCTGCGCGAGACGCCGCCGCTGCCACCGGCCGCCGTGCCCGTGCCATTGTGGCCGTTGCGCGTCGGGTAATCCATCGCTGCTGCTGCGGGACGAAGAGATGAAGTGGGGGGGGGGGGGAGAGATCCCCCGATATCACAAACTAACAACAAAAACGGCGAAGACAAACAGGGCCCGTCGCCGCTGCCGACAACAGGAATGCTTAGGAAAGAGAAAAAAAAGGAGGGAGGGGGATGAACACTGGTCCCCACCACACACACGATGAATGCCTCTCGTAGCACGGCGAGTCTAACACTAGGGAAGGCAGAGAGAAGAGAAGAGGGGGAGGGGAATGGGGTGGGGGCGTGGGGTGGGGATGGGGATGGGGGTGGCAGGACCCGTGTCAATCCTTTCCGTTCTCTCTCTCTCCTCGAGCGGCAGCATTCTGCAATGGGGGGAACGGGGAGAGGGACACGCAGGTGCCGGCTGCCGCTGTGCGCATGGCGACACCGAAGGGAGAAGGGAGGGGGGGGGAGACAAGAAGTAGAATGTGTGGGGAGAGGCTTGCTCGGCAACAGAAAAGAAGCCGATCCCTCCATGGTGCTAGTGGGGTGATAAGAAGAATAATGGTGATTTAATGTAAGGGTGATGTAGCAGACTGTATGTCCTCTTCCTTCTCTGTGGGCACTTTCCTGCCCTTGGTTCTATTAAAGTGGCCCAGTGTGGGGTAACACCCACATAACGATTGCCCCCTCCTCAATCGCTGAAGTCGGCGTCATCCGAGTCATCTGAGTCGGAGGAGGGCGACGACGAGGACCCTGAGCTGTCGCTGTCGCTTTCGTCATCCTCCTCACTGTCACTGTCACTGTCGCTGTCGCTGCCACGTCGCTTGCGCTTCTTCCCAGAGGGCTTGGCGGACTGCTTTGGTTTGGCTGTCGGAGCACGCTTGGTGGCCGGCGTGGCCTTCTTTGCTGCCGCTGTGGTGGCGGTGGTGCTCGCGGTCGGCCTCAGGCCCAACAGGGCGAGATCCTCGTCGTCCTCAAGGGAAGTGCCGGCGGCGGGCTTGGACGAGGCCGCGGCGCCGCCGGGGGGCGGCGGTTGGTTGGGGGAGAAGCCGTTGCTGTTGCCGGTGGTGTCGCCAATGGCGTCGAGGCCGAAGCCGTCTAGATCAAAGATGTCGTCATCGGCCAGCTCCTTCTTTGCTCTCTGCTTGGCGGGCGGGGAGCCGGACTGCGAGGAGCTCGCGGAGGCCGCGGCCTTCTTTGGCCGCGGCGCGCGCTTTGGCTTGGCCTTCTGCTGTGCTGCGGCCGACTTTCTCCTCACCTCCGCCAACCTCTCCTCGTCATCGCCCATGCCGACAATCCGGCCGCCGCCGCCGCCCCCCTCGCTGTCCTCGCTGCCATCACCACCGCTGTCGTCGCTGTCGAACAGCCAGCTCTCATCCAGTGAATCGTCGTCGTCGTCGCTGTCCTTCTTCTTCTTCCTTGAGCGCTTCGCAGCGGCCTTCTTTACGCCGGCCTTCTTCGCGCGCGGCGCGGCAGCCCCACCACCGCCACCGCCACCGCCATCGGCGGCACTGCCCACCTCCGAGGCCGCGTCGCTGCGTGCGGCACGGCCCGCACCGCCGCCTCTTTTATCGTTCTCCTTCGCGAGCGCCGCGCGTGCCTTGTCGGAAAGCAGTGGCACGCGCAGCCGCGACGCGTCAAACGGCTTCTTCTTCTCCATCTTCTTGCGCTGCACCGCGGTAATATCCTTCGCGCGGCTGGCGAAGTAGTCCTGCAGCTTCGGCCTCAGCACCTCGAGATCCTCCTTCCACAGATCCTTGGGGGGGCGGCGCGCGAGTGTGTCGGTGTCGGCCTTCGCCTTGGCCAGCTGCGACTCCAGCCGCGCGATCATCTCCGCCGTCAGGTTCCACAGCTTCATGCCGAGCAGGTAGTCGTAGTCCCGTGACGCGCGCTGCACCTCGGCCGAGTCGTCGCCAGCGCCGCCGTCCTCGTCGCTGCTGCCAGCACGGCGGCGGGTATCGGCGGAGGCCTGGTGGAGTATCGCGAACTCGTCGTCCTCAGCAGCAGCAGCGGCGCGCTCTTCGCTGGCCTCGCCCTCCTCGCCAGCGTCCACGGTGGTGGCGGTCATCTTCTTCCGATTGTACGGTGGGAAGGGGACGTACTGGCGGCGGCGCAACTCGTCCAGCAAGTCCTTCTTCTTTCGCTTCGTCACGACGAGCTCGCCGTCCACCACCTCGCGAACGAAGCGGGCCATGTTCTCCAGCTTGCTGGTCAGCCGGCGCAGTTCGCCGAGGAGGTAGTCCTTGCGCTTGCCGTAGTACTCCAGTCGGACAATGTAGAACTCCTTGAGGAGCGCCTCGGCGTCGAGGTACTTGGTTAACTGGCCGGCGCGGTTGAAGGCGATAATGTTCGTCGCGTGCACGAACTCGCGCAGCTGCAGCTTCTCCTCCACGCAGTCCTGCGCCAGCCACAGCTGCAGCACCTGCGGGTGCACAAACACCTCAAAGTCAATGGTCAGGTCTGTGTTGTGCTCGCGGTACTGGATGATCCACTCCTTCTCTCGCAGGTCCTCGAGGAACTTCTTGTAGTTCTGCGTCCACACATTGACCGGCAGTTCGGTAATGCTGACGACACCGTCGGGGCGAATCTCGTACTTGCCATGCGACACGAACTTCCCCTTCTCCTTCTCCTCCATCCACCCGGTGAAGCCAAAGTACCACGGCTTCATCGGCGTCAGCTCTGTCCCATCCATCAGCTTCAGTAAGTTGTCAATGATTTCAATGGGGTTGTAGCTGGGGATGTTGGTGGCGAAGCCGGTGCCGATGCCCGCCGTGCCGTTCACGAGCGCCATGGGGAGGATGGGCACGTAGAAGAAGGGCTCCACGGAGAGGCCGTCGTCGTCCTTGTACTCGACAACGTAGTCGTCCGCGGGGTGGAACAGGAGGCGCGTGAGCTGAGCCAGCTTCGTGAAGATGTAACGGCCCGCGGCATGGTCCTTTCCCCCTTGCAGCCGCGTACCAAACTGACCATCCTGCTGCAGCAGCGGCACATTGTTCGACCCGATAAAGTCCTGCGCCATGGCCACAATCGTCTGCACGAGCGACTGCTCCCCGTGGTGGTACGCCGAGTGCTCGGAGACGTAGCCGGAGAGCTGCACCACCTTGATGGACCGCAACAGGTTCCGCTTGAAGCACGAGAAGAGGATCTTGCGCTGGCCGGGCTTGAAGCCGTCGATCGCGCTCGGGATGGAGCGCTCGCAGTCGGCGATGGAGAAGAGGATCAGCTCCTTGTCGACAAAGTCCTTGTAGGACACTTTCTGCACATTGTAGTCCATCGTCTCGTTGACGTTCTCGTTGGCGCTGAAGTGGGTGATCCAATCCTTGCGCTCCTCAACGCGGTCGCGGGCAAAGGCCATCTTGATCCGGTCCTCGTCCACGGGGCTCTCCTTCACAAAGTCGAGGCGGTGGCGCTCAATATTCTCAAAGTACTCCCGGCCCTCCTTCGCGCCGGACGTGCCGAGACCCTTGTAGTAGCGAATCTCGTAGTTGCTGATGTTGTCGCCAATGGACTGTTTCCACTCAAAGTAGTCGGGCATGGAGAAGAAGGAGATCGCTTTGCTGTCCTCCGTGCGAGCGCCGCCGCGGCCCTTGCGGCGCGCCTTCACGATCGGCGTGATGAACTGCTGGAGAAACCCCGGCACCCCCAGCAGCGAGGGCCAGTAGTACTGGATGAAGTTGATGATGAGGCCCTTGATGTGCGAGCCGTCGTGGTCCTGGTCGGCCATGATCATGAGGTGGCCGTACCGCAGCCCCTCGACACTGTCGTACTTCTGGCGGATGTCGAGCCCCATGATCTTCATAACGCTCTGGATCTCCTCGCAGGCCATCAGCTTCTTCAGCGAGGCGTCGCGCACGTTCAGCGGTTTGCCGCGCAGGGGGAAGACACCAAAGTAGTCGCGGTCCTTCACCGCCAGGCCAGCCGTGCACAGCGTCTTCGCCGAGTCCCCCTCCGTGAGAATAAGTGTGCAGCGGTGCCCCCTCTTCCCACCCGCCTCGTTGGCGTCGTCGAGCTTGGGGATGCCAAGAATCTGCTTGCGGTCGGAGGACCGCATCTTGGTCACCATCTCCCTTGTGAGCTTGCTGTTCGCCATCTCCACCGAGCGCTCTACGATGCCGCTCTTGAGGATGTAGTCGATCATGGTGGCGGGGATCTCGCAGGTGGAGCCGAACTTGCTCCTCACCGTGTTCAGGGTTTCCTTCGTCTGAGAATCAAACCCGGGGTTCTCGATGAGGCAGTTGACGAAGAGAAAGATGTGCGGTCTGATCATGTGCGGCTTCACCTCCGTCTTGCTCCGCCGCTTGGCCTGCTCGGCGACTTTGGCGATGATCTGGTCGAGGATGTACTTGACGTGGGTGCCGCCGCGGATCGTGGCGATGCTGTTGACGAAGCTGACCTGCTGGAAACCCATGTTCGACACCCGCACACACACCTCCCAGCGGTCATTCACCTTGGCGTAGCTGTGCTTGTTCTTCTCCTCCCCCATTGTCGGGTACAGCTCGACGTACTCGGGGAACGTGGTCAGCCCGATGCGCTCGCCGTTCAGGTAGCACTTGAGGGACTTGTCGGTGCAGCCGGCGATGTCGTACACGCGGCGCTTCATCATGAGCATCATGTCCTCCGTGTACGTGTTCTCTTGGAAGCGGCTGAAGTCGGGGTAGAAGGTCACCATCGTGTAGTCGTCAGCACCGTCGCTGGACGTGATGACGGGGTCGTCGCGCTGCAGCATGTTGTTTGTCCACTTCATGTAGAACTTCTTGCGGGAGCGGCTGTGCACCGTCTCGACCTCGAATCGGGTGGAGAAAACGTTGGTCAGCTTGGCGCCGAAGCCGTTGCGGCCACCGGTGACTTTGGCCTCGTTGTCGTCGTAGTTGCTGGACGTCAGGAGATGGCCGAAGATCATCTCTGGGATCCACAGGTCGTGCTCCTTGTGCTTCTGAATGGGGATGCCCTCGCCATTGTTGTACACCCGCACGCTGCGCTCGTCAATCCAGACCTTGATGGTGGTCTGACCGAGTGGGTCGCGCACCTTGTTGTCTGCCGCGTTCACGAGGATCTCGTCAAAAATCTTGTACAATCCCGGCGTCCACGTGCACTTGCGCTGCTTCATGACCCCCTCCGCGTCGTCGTACACCCAGATGTCATCGGTCACCGGCTCAATGGTGCCGATGTACATGTCGGGTCGCGTGAGGATATGCTCATGCTGCGTCTTCTTCTGGTAAATCTGTTCCACTGATTTGGACATGTTGAGGCCTTTGCAATAGGAAGAGGAGGGGTGGGGGTAAGCGGGGTGCGTGCGATGATATATTGATATGGGGAGTGAGTTATGGTTTCTTTATCGTTCTTTTTGTTTTCTATGTGGGAATGTGTGAATATGTGTGTGCGTGTGTGGAGTTTTTTTTTTTAAAAGAGAGCAAAAGACTAGAAAAGTGTGGAGGATCTCCTCTCGCGCGTGCTGTCCTCTCTGAAGGATCCGACAGCAAAGGAGCGGGGTGTGCGGCAGGGAGGGGGGGGGGTGATGCCCACACACACACACACACACACACACACACGTGCGAGAGATGGAGAGACAATAGACTCGAGTGCGCGAAAGAGTCGCTGTTGGGGTGGTGGTGTATGAGATAGCGAACTAGTGGCTTGGGAACCGTGCAGATAAAGTGGGAAAAAGGGGGAGAGGAGGCGATGTCGCTGTTCTGCCCTTCTTAAACAAGTGATCAAGGGGGCTTTGCCAATGGTTCATCTGTCCTTGTGCATCAGTGTCCCCCACCACGTGTTTGCATTAGTGTTTGTTGGACCAGGTTCGTGAACACACACACACACAGAGAGAGGGGCGAGAGAGTCGCTGAAAGAGAAAGATGGGAGAAGGACTGCGAGACCCTCTCTTCACGAAGCTCTGTGCCTGCCACCTCTGCCCTCCCCACTACTCGGGCCCCCACTGACAGCGTTCTTGGGGTCCACCAGCAGGGAGGGGTCAAAGGTGCAGTACTGCAAGCTGCGCTCCTGCTTCTCAATTTTGTGATGCTCCCAGGCCAGGAAGACCTCGGGCACCACCAACCGCATCGAGCGGTCCTCGGAGCTGCGGTGAAGCAGGCCCATGCCCAGCATCGTGCGAAGCACGTCCTGCTCCTCGAGGCCCACCTCAGTGGCGATATCCTTCATCGTAATGATGGGCGGGATGTCCTCCTCTTCGGAGCTGTCGCTGGCGCCCCCTTTGTTGGCGCTGGCGGTGGCGGTCGGGTGGGGGTGTGAGTGGCGGCCGCGCGTGGCCGTGTGTCGCCGCCGTCCTCTGCCTCGCTTCTCCCCGATGTGGCCCTCGCCGCCGCTCCCCAGCGAAGACGCGGTGGTGGTGGAGGCGGTGGAGTCCTCGGAGTCGCTCCCGGAGGAGGAGGAAGAAGGCGACGGCGAGGCCACATCGGTGCTCTCCTCATCCACGTCAATGGTGATTGGCTCTGCTGCCTTGGCCGTTCCCCTACCCCTCCCTCCGGCCCTCCGCCGCGCAGCTGTTGTGCGACGGGGTGGCCGCCCTCGCTTCCGCCCTCTCGTCGCTGCCGTTGCCGTCTTTGCGGTTGATGCTACTGCTGTTGCATTGGTAGCAGCAGTGCTGCTGGTGGTGGTGGTGGTGGGGTGGAGGAGCTGGGGAGCTCGGTGGTACAGCCACTTCACCAGAGCCCGGCGCCAGAAACGTTGGTAGGCGGCAGCGCCGAGGTCGGAGAGGGGCCGCTCCGGCGAGCCGACCTGCCTCCGACGGTACGCCAGCTCGTAGCTGACGGCAATCATGAACTGGCCAATGTTTCGCGGCAACGCCTGTTGCTGCTGCTGCTGCTGCGGGAGACCTGGCTGTGTCGAGGCGCCGCCGCCGCCGCTGTTCTGGCTGTTGTTGCTGCTCCCAGCGAAACAGGGCAATGTCACGATGCAGGCGAGGTTGCACTCCGACACCTGCTTCTCCCACGTGAAGTAGCCGGCAAAGTACATGGCTGGGTCGCGGGGGGCCGACACCGCCGGTGCGGCATCACCCGTTGCGTCTGCCCGTCCCTGTGTCTCGCCGTCGTCCTCAGAAGGGGTGAGGGAGGCCAGGTACCCGGGCACGTGCCGCTCGTGTAGACAAACCACGTAGAAGAAGTAGCTGTGCACGTCGTGGCCGGCCAGTTTGTTCTCCAGGAAGGACTTCCCGAGCAGGAAGAGATGCCGGCAGTAGGTCACGTGGTGGCTGCCATTCACCTCGAAGCAGGAGATCCCCCGCAGGTCGTCGCGGTAGATCTCGTAGCCGGGTGGCCGCAGGCGCTGGCTGCGGTACTGCTCCGTCTCGTACTGCAGCTGGTCAAACGTGGAGAAGATGCGCAATGAGAATGGGCAGAGGTAGGCGTCCCTGATGTAGCAGTTCTGCTCCGCGCCTGCCGCTGTCGCCGGTGCCGGTGCCTCTGTGTCCTGCTCGCTGGCTTTGCCAACGGCGGCGGCTGCGGGTGCTGCTGCTGCTGTCTTTGCAAGGAGGGGAGCCGGGGCGGGGAGCGAGGGATCGTACTCGCGATGCAGCAGCCCGTACGGCGCAAAGTACCACGGCTGGAACACATAGCGGCCGGCGTAGACGAAGAAGCGAATGGTCGTCGGCGTCTTGCCGTCACGCAACAGTCGCTCCTCCAGGTAGTCGAGCTGCTTCTTGGCTCGCTGGGTGCGGGCCATGCCTGGCGTCACTTCCGCATACACAGAACTCAGCAGAGGCGCCGTGACCACCTCCGCAGCGGGGCCCTCGACCTCCTCCTCGTCTGCCGGGTCGCCCTGCCACCCAGCGCCGTACGCACTCCCTCCCATCAGTGGTGGCTGCTCATTTGGGATGCTGGCGGTGGCGACGACGGGTGCCGAGGCCCGCTGAGCGGCGGCGTGCCAGCGGTCCCGCAGTAGGCCCAGCGGGTACTTCACGTGCACGGCGTGTAGGGGGAACCAGCCACTGATGCGATGGTCAGCGTCCTTCACGCGGACAAAGCCGTACAGTGGCCCATCCTGGCGATCCGCCTCCTTCTGCAGATAGGCGTAGCTCCCCCCCTTCTCGTATGGCCCTTCCCTCCATCTGCCATTGGGTCCATCCCCGTTACTTCGCTCATGCGTTTGTGCAGCAGAGGAAGCAAGGAGGGGAGAGAGTGGGGGTGGGGGTAGCCAGAGCCGTCGCACCTCTAGCAGCGTCCCGCCAACGGACTGGGCACCGCTGCTGCTGCTGCTGCCATAGTGGTGGTGATGATGGGTGTGGGTGTGGGTGTCGGGGCGACCGTGGCTGGCCCGCACGGTGCAGGTAGAGCCCAGGAGGCAGGCACGCAGCCGTGCCAGCCGCGTCTGTTCCACCTCCTCATACGTCAGCGACATACCGTTGCGGACCTCTGCGCGTGTGGCCGAATGTATCGTGAATGTGAGTGGCTGGGGAAGCTGCCACGGGGGGGCCAGCATGAGCCCTGTACACGTTTCCTTCTTCTTGTTTTGGGTTTCTACACAGAGCCAATATGGTGCACACAAGAAGAGGAGGAGGAGGAGGGAAGGGGTGGTGGAGTGGTGTATGCGCGAGGCGAGGGGACACAAAGGAGTCCGTGTCTCATGAGGCGAGGAAGGACAAAGCCCCTCTCCCCTCCCTCAAACTCTCCTCTGCCTTCCTCATGGCACATGTCGCGGGAAGATGCCCGTAGACGAGAGCCTCGCGTGGACGTCGCGTTGCCTCGGCCGCCGTAGTACCCGTGGCAGGCCGCAAAAAAAAAGGCCCCACACCTCGACGGCAGTTGCTGTTCGCGTTGGTGTGTTACACCGCCTTGAGCAGGAGAGAGAGAGACATATGGTAGAACACTCAAGAATCGGGGAGAGAGAAGGCAATGCCAGAACGAAGATGAAGACGAGGAGAAGAAAGGGGAGGGCTCGACGCTGCGTGAATGACGCTCTGGTCTCCACGGCACATCAGATCCCAGCTCGCTCCTTCTCGCTCGTCCTCACACGCGTGTTCTCTCCTTCTCTCTTTCTCTGTCTCTCTTCTTTTCTTCGGTCCCATTCACTGTTTGTACACCCCTTCTCACTCTGATGGGGGATAGGATAGGAACACAATGGGGATGGGAGGGGAGGGGGGGGAGAGGCACTAGAGTGAGAGGTGTATGTACGCCCAACAAGGGAATAAAGGAAGAAACGTAACGGTAATAATCATAAATATAGTGATAATAGGAGTGGTCGTGATAGTGAAATGACTCTTTTGGTGCTCTCTCTTTTCTCTCTCTCTCCCCCCCCCCCTCCACTTTCTCTCGCAAAAACTCTTAATAGCGCATACGCTGCTGCAGCTTCTCTCCAAGGCCTATCCCATCGAGGCGAGGGATAGCGAGGGGAGGGGAAGGCGGGGCGGGGGGAGGGGTAGGGGAGAGAGAAGCGGAGTGCGAGAGTGTGGGGGGGGAGTGGGAAGGAGGGGAGGGAAGAGGGAGGGGACGGGGGTAGACAATAGAGCGTTTCCTCTCTCCCCGTTTCTTTCTCGTACACACACACCCGCGTCTGTATATGCGTGTTCAGCATATGGCATGTGTGTGTGTGTGTGTGCGTGGGTGTGGTCAAGCAGAGGGGGAGAGGGGGAGGGGGCAGAGCATCTGCGAAGGGTAAGGGGATAGGGGGAGAGATGGGCATCGGAAGGAGAAGAGAAGCGTCGCACAGCTCTCTTTCTGAAACAGTTAAAGGGAATGGCAGAGGCGGAGGAGCTGGGGAAGGATGTGGGGAGGAGAGAGGGGGGGGGAGCGGAGAGCACATTGGCGAGAGAGCAGAAGAGGAAGGGCATGAAGGAGAAGGGGCAGCGCTCTTCGCACAGACTTCAACAACACGTCACGTTGTTTTGCCGGATTCATTGGGAACTCGGCCATCCGTGACAGCTGCGCACCACCACCACCACCCTTCCTTCCTTCCTCGTCCCCTTCCCCACTTCCCCCCTCTCCCTCATTGCTCCACTTGCGCGCTCTCGCAGGCCCCATCCCACCACCCCCCACCTGCACCTCCTCTCCACTCCCTCCCTCACACCATCTCATCGCTTCTACCTCTTCCTCATCCAGTGCGCTCTCTCCACCACCCCTTGCCCCCCTCCCCCCACAAGCGGATGTATCTCATGAAAAAGGGATACGCGTGAGCTGCTGTCCTCCCCTCCCCATCTCATCTCGTACACACCTGTCCCGGTTCCTGGCTTCTTACTTGATCTTGTTCCAGTTCAGGTACGTGGCAACGCCACCAGACACGCAGGTGAGGGCACCGGTGGTGACGTCGGACGGGCGCCAAATGTTCGCGAGGTAGCCGACGGCGGCCATCGTCACCAGCACGTCCGACGCGTCCTTGGTGAAGTTGATCACGGCGGCCTTGGCCTCCTTCTTGCTCGTGGCTTCGTCCGAGATGCGCTTGGCGAGGGCAGTGCGGAGCGCGATCAGGTCGAGCACGGCTGCGAGGAAGAAGCCCCAGAACTGGGCGATCTTCGCGTACTTGGTGATCACCTTCGCGTTGGCCGGGATCAGCTTCATCTTGGCGATGAAGGCAGCGTTGTCGCCAATGATGTAGAGCGAGTTGCCAATGGTACGGAAGAACTCAATGAACTTCTTCATCTCCGTCCCCTTGAAGCCCTTGTCCTGCACCGTGGCCAGGATCTTCTGCAGTTTCGGGGCGTCGCCGACGAACTTGCCCATGCGCATGATGGAGCGAGCGCTGCCGATGCTGGTGTTGACAGACTTGTAGGCCTTGGCATGGGGGTTGTTGCTCTGCGCCGCAACGGCGGCAAGGATCTTGAAGAGGCCGGCGAGGAACTTGTAGATCTTGTCCCGGCCGTCGGTCTGGCCGAGCAGCTTGATCACCTTATCGAGGTCGGACATGGTGGGCAATCGGGGGATTTGCGAAGCAAGCTGTTGTCGAGAGAATGAGCGTCTGTTGCCTGGAAAGATGAGGAAGAGGGATGGGGGGGGAAACGGAAAGGGAAGAGCTTGCTAAAGTCGGTGAAACTGAGGGACGAGTGGAAGGAGGGGGCGAGGCAAGCTTTTGTGCCCTCCGACATAGGGGGATCCTCAATTCTGTGCAGTACGCGACAAGGACAGTGCCCAAGTCGGGGGATGAACGCAGCAGCAGCGTTCAAGGTCGCTGGCTGCGTGTTGAACAGTCATCACGTTCCTCTTAGTGGGGGGGGGGGGAAGGGTGTGTTTGGAGGGGGAAGGGGCGGGGCAGGGGATACTACCGATATGTGCTTCCTTCTTCTTTTCTTTCGAAAGAGTGGGAAAGGAAGAAGAGGGTTGGAGAAGCGACAAGAGACAATATGTACACCAAGGGGAACGGAAAGATAGAGAGACAGACAGAAAGGCCCATCCCTGCAATCTCAGCTCAAAAGCGCGGCGTGTGGCAAAACAAACGGAGGAGAGAAGGAGGGGAGGGATGAAGGAAGAGGAATGAAGGAAGGATAGTAGGTCATAGCCGTTGTATGTGTGCCCGATGGAGGACTAGTGAAGCAAGGGAAGACGTGGGGATATGCTTCTCGCGCGCCAAGCGACACCGCGGCGGTGGACTGCCCGCCGATGGCCACGCTTTCAGGGCGAGACGAGGCCGGGGAAAGGACAGAGAATGACAAAGAAGAAGCCAAGGCCACACAGCGTCGTTGGTCACTCCTTCCCGTTTCCCGTGTTCCTTTCCCTTGCCGCCTCCCTACCGCCCATGTACCCCCTACTACTTGATCTTCTTCCAGTTGAGGTAGGTTGACAGGCAGCCGGACACGCAGGTGAGCGCACCGGTCGTGACGTCTGAGGGAGCCCACACTGGACGGCCTGCACCGAGCACTGCGGCCGTGGCCAACACATCGGCCACGTCTCTGGTGGCGGATACCGCTGCCTTTGTCGAGGCCCGCTTCGCCGCCGGCGGGTCGTACTCGAGCCGGCGCAGGGCGTCACGCAGCTCGTACAGGTTGAAAGTGAGGGAGAGCAAGTACCCCAGCAGCTGCGCGCGCTTCGACATCACCATGCAGGCGTGGCCGTTGAGGTGGTTGCAGATGTCAAAGACGTTGAAGCGGCAGAGGAAGGCCAGGTTGTCAAGGAAGACGTACACGGCGTTGCACACCACTCGCGCGAACTCGACGAACTTCTTGTTCTCGGTGTGGGTGATGCCCTGGGCGTGGAAGAGTCCCCAGAGCGCCTTGAGCTTCGTGAAGTCGGAAATGAACTTACCCATCCGCATCAACGAGCGGGCGTTACGGATGGTCACAACAATAGCGGTGTAGCCCTTGGTGTGCGGATCGTTGTGCGCGGCAGCGACGGCGGCCAGGACCTTGAAGAGGCCAAGGAGGGACTTGTAGATCTTGTCCCGGCCATCGGTCTCGCCTAGGAGCGCCACAACCTTGTCGAAGTCGGACATGGTGCCGTGTGCTTCCTTGGGCTTGATGATGTGTTCTTTCCTTCAATCCTCCACTGCTGCTGCTGCTGCTGCTGTTGTTGTGGGCTACGCGCAGGTAGACAGATGAATAGGGAAGGAAGGAGGGGGGATGCTGTATGGGGGGGGGGGGGCTTCACGGGAAGCCTGTCTGCGTCTTCTCAGCAAAAACAACGATGAAAGGGAAGACGGAAGAGATAGAGGAAGATATGGAAAGGGAGAGAAAGGGGTGAAAGAGCGCTTGAGGGGGCTGGAGGGGAAGGGGGGGGGGCTTTTGATGGAGTCGCACTGGTGGGGTGTGTACTTTGATGTGTATGTGTATTGGCTTTAGCTTTTCGGTTGTTGGCGTTTTTCGGCTGTTTGGAGAATAGAGAGAGAGAGAGGAGGAAAGTAAAACAACAGTGGAGCCTTTGCTATATATCGCTGCTGGTGCCTGGGCGTGGGTGGATGTTGGCCTGTGTTAGTTGGTAGTGCTATCCTGTCCGCAGGGAGGAGAGGCATGAAGAGAGGAGCGTCAGTCTCTTTCTCCATCCGTGAGCCAGCTGACACACACACACACATACACGTACTGGCATAAGCCTCGCAACCGTGTGTTTCTTGCTCATAGAGAGAAAGAGAAGGGGAAGGCAAAGAAAAGGAAGAAGTTGTGGGGGGAGGGGGGCACGGCTTGGCCATCGATGAAACAAGGCAGGTCCGAGAAGGCGGCACTGGGGGGAGAATCGGTTGGTGGCCTCCCTACCCCGGCTCCTCGCCGCCACCAGCCAAGGACTTGCGCCGGGCCTCCTCCACGTCGGCCAGCTCACCCGACATGTTCCTCCACGCCTGGGCCTCGAAGCGGTGGAAGAAGAATGGCGTTTTGAAGAGCTGCATGGGCTCCTTTCGGCTCGCGTCACCTGGCTGCGCAACATCTTCAAGAGAGCCGATAGCGGAGGCCAGAAACTGCCCCCGCCCTTGGTAGAAATCGGCATCGCTGAAATGGCTGTACTCCTCGCGGATGTGGCCGGCGTAGGCAGTGTATGTGCTGGTGCTGCTGCCCAAGATAGCCAGGTCCAGGTCCAAGAGCAGCAGCTCCGTTGGCACGCGCTCGCCGGGCTGATAGTATCCGTAGCAGTTGTTGGCGGTACTGCTGTCCTGCTTCTCTGTCGTCTTCGAGTCCTTCCCGTCGTCTGTGTTCCGGCTGCCCTGCCGCAGCAATGGGGGCAACTCGTGCCATGGCAGCGTCATCTTCTTCATGGGTGGCACGGCAAAGTGGTGCGTGGTGGCAAGAATCAGCCGCTCCACTTCGTCAGCAACGGCTGCGACAAGATCGGGGTAACGCCACAGGTCTCCCTCGCGCGCCGGGCATGCCACGGGTGTCCCCCGCTCGCTCCCGCTGCACCTCTTGGACTCCGCTTGGTCGTCCGCCTCCCGTGGCCGCTTTCGTGCGCCACCTTCGTCTTCACTTGCACCCGCGCGCTGCCCCCCTTCACAGCCCTGGCAGCCGCCCCCCGCCCCCTTCGCCACATCGAGAAACTCCCGCAGCAGGGCCACGCTCTTCTCCTCGTTATCCTTGGCCGTCGGCTCGTACACGGCGTCGTGGAACAGAATAGCCAGATCCATAACGAGCAGCACCACCGCATCCTCGGTGACCACGCTGGGCTTGTCGCTCTGCGCGCTGAGAGCGTGCAGCTGCGTCTTCAGCGCGTCTGTGGTTGGGACAACGAAGCGGGAGATGTCGGCATACACAGTCCCCTCCTCCTTGGCAGACGCCGACGAGGTCAGTCGGTTCTCGTGATCCTGCTGCAGCAGCTGCTGCTGCTGCGTGTGACTAAAGTGGAGAAAGCCGTCCAGCTCCTTGACCATGGTGGCGACATGGGTGAGGGTGTGGTAGTGCCGCTGCGGCTCCCGGTACCGTTGCCCAATGTACCTATCAAAGAGCGCGCGGCTGTGTGCCTCGTATGCCTCCTCTTCTTCCTTGTCACGGCTGCCGCTGCTGCTGCGGCGGCGGCAAGGGGTCACACCTATCGGGCAAGAGGACGGAGGTGAGCGGACGAGCAGCGGCGCGACGGAGCGCATCCAGGCCTGAAAAGGGAGCAGCTTTGCGCTCATGGAAACGGCAAGAGGCTATGATGATAAGGGAAGGAGGAGGGGGGGGGGGGAAGCAGCAAGGGGATACAACGAAAGGAAGCACTGGTCCTTGTGCTTCGCGGGCGAGTGTCTCGTATCAAGGAAGTGCCAAGTCAACGCGTTCCTATGTCCTTGGAGCGTGAGATGAAGGGGAAAGAAGGTGTCAGCATCTCCCTCCCCGGGGGCTGCTGTTTCTGCAAAGGCACTACTTCTTCTGCTCCGCTTCCTTCTTCTTCATTCGCTTCTTTCCCCCGCTGACCTTTCCTCCTTCTGCTGTTGCAACGCACGTCACTGTGGACACGCTCTCTCTCGTTAATCGCCACAAGCGCTGCGTGCGCACATTCTGTGTGTTTGGATCGATGTCTGTGTGCGCGGGTGTGGCGGCGACGAAACGGGAGAGGAGAAAGAACAGATAACAAGTAAGTACTGTCCCCCTGAAGTCCATCAACCGCCAACCCACGCACAACCAACCCACGCACAAGGGTGGCGAGGTGCCCCTCTTCCCACTCAGTAGTAGAGGTTACTGTAGCAGTTGTAGGTGCTCAGATACGCTGGCGAGACAAACTTTCGCGAGTAGTACTCCTGCGCTGTCACGTTAATCTGCTGCAGCAGCCGCTCCAGGTGCACCTGCACCACTGTGGAGCCCAGCGGGGGCAGGAGGGCGAAATCGAGGCCCACGTACACGCGAAACTCATGCTGCTCGACGCGGCCCCAGTCCGCCTTGGCCACGTCCTCGTCGTCCTCCTCGTTCTCGTCGTCGTCGTCGTCGTCGTTGTACATGCCCTTGGCATCGCCGCCGCCGCCACCGCCTGGGCCGTCTTCGCCGCCGCCCACCCCACCACCGACACCCAGGCCGCCCCGGCGATCCGCGCCGCCACCGCCGCCGCGGATGCCGATACCGACTCTGCCCCCTCCCCCACCATCGCTGCGGCCCCCGCCCCCGCCCATCAGATTCGTCGCGTTGACGTTGTGAAATCTACGCCAGCGGTTTTTGAAGTACCGAATCTTCTTGCTGATGTCGCCCACCTCGAGAAACTTGATGGCAAGCAGCACGCAGTCGGCGAGAATGATCTTGCGGTTTTTCTTGGACACCATCCCGAGACAGACAAGTCGCTCAAAGTACCAGTAGGCGTGGGCCACGGTGGACAGCTCGATGAGGCTCTCCCGCTCCAGCGCATAGACGAGGAGCTCGTTCTTGATCTTGCGGATGTGCGTCAGCTTGATCTCGCGCACCTCCAGCTCGGGGTGGAGGACAAAGAAGTTGTGGTTCAGGTCCTTCTTCAGGATCTTCTTGTCCACAAAGGAGATGACCGATGTGCGGTACGATGGCAGGACAATCATCTTCTTGCGCCGCTCCCCGCCCGTGATGTTGCCCGTGTCGAGGAACCACGGGTCGAAGAAGCTGATGTTCTTCTCGCGCTGCGCCTGCGTGGTGCTGGTCTCCAGCAGGACCTTGCGGTAGCTGCGCATCTCCTCCTGGCCGTCGTTGTCGCCGCCCGGTCCGCCGCCCTCGCCATCTCCGCCGCCGCCACCTGCCCTGTCGACTGCGCTGTCGCTGCCGCTGTGTGCACCACGTCGGTTGCTACCTCGCGAGGATGAAGAAGAGCTGCCGCTGCTGCTACTGCTACTGGAGGAGGAGGAGGAGGACCCACCCCCGCTACCCTTCCGGTGCCTTCCTTTTCTGCCAGCGGAGCTGATGGAGCCATTCGCCGTTCTCCTCTTCTTTGCGGTGGTGCTCGGGGTCGACGACGAGCGGGAAGAGGAGGAGGAAGGCGTGCTGTTGCCTCCGTCCGAGTAGTTGCCCGTGAGGAACTGGCTGTTCACGACAAAGTCATTGTAGACGTCCGCATTCACGGCGCCGCCCTCGCCTGCGTCCCCCTGCAGCAGCAGCAGCCGCTTACCATGTCCATCCGGTCCGCCTGGCCCGTCACTCTCGTCAAGGCCGTGCTGTGGCTCGTGCGCCAACGGGCGTCCGTGCTCATCCAGCGCCTTTGCGCTGTTCAACCCCTTTCGCTTCCCGTCTCGCCGCTTCTCCTCGCCGCCGACGTCGAGGCCCATACTGAGCAACGCGCGCGAAAAGAAGGAAGGCTGCGGCTTGCTCTTGCCACTGCCGCCGCCGCCGCCGCGCTTCTTCCTCCGCGAAGTCTTGGAGCTTGACGAGGAGGAGGAAGCGTGGGAGCTCGAGCGGGAGTTACTGCTGCTGCTGCTGCTGCTGCTGCTCGACGAGCTGCTGGAGGATGACGAGGAGTCGACGGAGGAAACCACGCTCTCGCCGCCAAAGGGCTTGACGACTTGCTCCTCCTGCCACTGCAGGGCGGTGTAGGGACTGAAGTTGGATATCACCGTGACAAGAGAGATGGGCGTCTTGGCGGCGGTGGCCCACAGCAGTGCAGCGCAACGGCGACGGCGGTTCTTCTCGCGCTTCCGCCGCCTCTTCTCCCGTTTCTCCCGCTCTGAGGACGAAATGGAGGAGGAGTAGGAAGATGAGGAGAAAGTCGGCGTCGTCGAGCGCGCAGGCACCGCCGCTGGGGACGGTGTCGAGGCGCCAGACGCGCGGGAGGGTGGTGGTGACGCCAACTGCGAGGAAGGGTCTTGCGTCTTCCTGCGTGAGCGTCGGCCGCGCCTTGGGCTCTCGCCGGCTGCGGTTGTGGGCAGCACGGCAAGGATGCCCTCATTATCCATGCCTGGAGATGCGACAGAACCCGGCCGCGATGGCGCCTCCTCCGCCCGATCGCGTCCTGCGGCGTGCGGTGAGTGCATGTCAGGTCCGTGGTCGTCGCCGTGCAGGTGATGGCCTCTCCCTTTGCCGTTGCTCGTGCTGCTGCGACGATGGCTATGGTGGCGCTGGTGGCGCTGGTGGTGGCGGTGGTGAGGGGTTTGTTGGTCGTCGTGGTGGTCAGTGCCACCATGGCGCTCTCCCTCCTCTTCGGCCCCTGCGCCATTGCTGTCGCCGTCCCTGTCCTTCTGCGTCTCCTTTTCCGCGGCGTGTTCGTCCCCCATGACGCACGAGCCAAGTCGCCGCCAGGAGGCACCACCCGCAGTGGACGGGAACGCCCCCTGCGTCAAACCGTGCGCCGGCGCTGATGAACGCGACAACAACGATGACGACCTCGCCGACGGGGAGGAGGAAGTGGAAGAGGAAGAGGAGCGTGGTGGTAGAGCGGCCTCGAGAACGTCTGCGCCAACGAAGCGCACACGGACCTTCTGGCCCTCCCCCTTGACGAGGGAGTGGATGGTCAACATGTTCTTGCCCTTCCTGTTCCTGCGCTTGGCGGCCACCGTAGTCGGCCCAGCGGCGGCGGCGGGGGAGGAGGAGGAAGCTGTGAGAGCAAGTGGGCCGTTCGCCGCGCTGCTACGCGGAAACCCGTTCGCTTGGGGCGAGAAAGGAGCACCGCTGAAGGCGGCGCTGCTGCTGTACGAGCCCCCTCCCTCCACACACACCGCTGATCCCGCAGCGGCGGCAAACACCTCCTCCTCATCGAATACGAGGTTGTTGTTCGCCGGCGGGGGATCAGGGAATCGTGTTTGCTGCTGCTGCCGCCGTCCGCCCAGCAGCAGGGTGCTGGCCACACCGAGGCCGGAGAGAGCCGCCACCTGCTCGCTCTCGCCGCCGCCATCGCGTCGGTTCTTCTTGGATTCTTTCTCCAGATAGATGGACTCCACCGATGACGAGGAGCTCGAGGAGCTGGAGGAGCTGGAGCTGGAACTGCTACTACTGCTGCTGCTGCTGCTCGATGAGGAAGAGAAGCCTCCCCCGCGCTTGCGATTCTTCAAGCCCTTGACTCTCTTGGCTCGCTCGGCAATGTGGGAGAGGAAGTGTATCTGCCGCTTGCTGCGCAGCTGCAGCGTCGACACAGCAAGGGCGGTGTTGGTCCTCTTCTTGGGGCCAGCCTCGACTCGCCCAGTGGCGGCGCCGGGGGAGGTCGCCTGCTCCTTCTCTGCTGGCTTTCTCCGTGCCGCCGACAGGTCTCCGCTGTTCTGGTGTCTGTGTGCGCTAGCATCCCCAGGCGCACCGTCATCGTGGAAGGGGGGCAGCGGTGACAGCTGGCCCCGCTCAACCTGTACCTGCTCCTCCTCGCCAGAGTACCCGCCGTAGTTGAAGTCCGACTCGGCGCCGCTCAGCGCTGTTCCCGCCGCCGCTGCCTCGGCCTCTGCATCCCCCTCCTCCGGATCCGTATGCCTACGATACCTGGAAAAGGAGAATGTAGCGCGCCTTTCGGCTGCTTTGCCGCTGGCTGAGCCTCGGGCGAGTGAATCGCCTCTCCCTTTGCCCTTTAAGCGCGATGTGGAGGAGTACAGCGAGGCCGAAGACGGTGAAGAAGAACAAGAGAGAGAGTAGCCGGAGGGAGGAGTGGCGGACGGTGCCAGTGAGGAGGGGGAGGAGGAAGGATCTCCAGAGCGGACGGCGCTCTTTCCCTTGTCTTTCCCTGATCGTCTCCGCCGTCGCGCGGCTCTACGATCCTTCGCATCTCTGGTGGCGGTGGCGGCTGCCGCTGTTGTTGCCAAGGATGGGGTGATGCCTGCTAGGAACTGCGTCGCCTGGCGGAGTGCCTCTGGGTTCAGCTTGGACCTCTTCCCTGTGTCACCACCGCCACCGCCCCGCCTCTCCTCGTCACTGGAGCGGCGCATCTCCCCTCGCGCGCCGCTTTGCCCCTCCCCCACCTCTCCACTGAGCATACACCTTTTGTTAGGGTGGTGGTGGTGGTTGCCGGCCACGTTTGTTGAGATGGATCCCTAGCAATATCGTGTGAATCATGAGAAGGGAGAGAGAGAAAGGGAGGGGAGGGGGAAGTGTGTGGGCATTCTGTCGACACCACCATCACGAGAAGGAGAGTCTCCGTGTTCTTGCGGTTACCACGTCATACCATCCTTGTCCGCTTCGCGCACACTGCGGAGGGACACGCACACACACACACACACACACACACTCTCCTCCACACCCAGCACTCGCACGGAGACAGACGCGGCGTCTGTTCGCCCCACGCATGTCGTTTGTTCGTTTCTTGGGGGGAGGTCACTTCTCATCGCTACGAGAAAGGCACGTAAATATGATGTCGATGATGAACTTTACTCACTCTCCTCCCTTCATTTTCTTCTCTGCCTCTTCCCATGTTGGTATAGCTGGCCGTGTAGTGTATGATGGGGAACACACGCAAAGGGCAAAAACAGGCACGATGCAGGCGCGCGTGGCTAAGCAACAGGAGAAGAGGCACCTGGTAAGAAATGGGAAAGGCATGGGGGGGGGGGGGGGAGGGAAGACGCGAAGCAATAGAAAGGGGCAGAGGAAGAGGGGGTGAGGGGCATTGGAGACGTGGTATACGTAGCAATGTAGTAGTCGATGCCGGAAAGGGGTAGATGGAAAGGAAGAGGGAGGGAATGAAAGGAGTTCAACGCGGGGAGGTGGAGGGGGCGTAAGGAGGAAAGGAAACAAAAAAACAGAGGAAAACAGGGACGACGCACGCACACACACACAACGCCATGGCGGTAGGCGGTCCGTTCCTGCGTTCCCTCTCCCTTTGTCTTTGCGTTTTCCCCCTCTTCAAAGTGGGCGAATGCTGACGCAAACGGCTCACTGAAAGGCTTCCTCTTTTTATTATTACTTTGTTTTTGATGCCCCTTTAATGTGTTTGTCTCACAGGGGGGGACAAGTGATAGGGGTGGGGGAGAGGGTGGGGGAGAGAAGTAATGAGCATGCCGATGGAAGTGACGCTGTTGTGGTCCTTTATTGGCAGACAGTCACGCCTGCAGGGAACCTCGAGGGAGGGAGGGGGGAGGGGAGGGGAGGGGATGGAGGGGACAGAGAAGGGGGAGAGCAGGAAAGAGCTTTCAAGGAAGAAATAGTGCAACTTCAAAGAGGAAACAAAGAGAAAAGAAAAAAGCAAGAAGGTAGAGAGTCGAGAGGAAAGGGGGGAGGGGAGCAATTAGGTACCAAATAGAGGGAAGGCATACTCCTTCGAAATGACCGTTGGGTATTTCACTGCTACTACTGCTATTATGGTTGCTGTTTGAGGGAGGGGGGAAGAGGAGGAGGAGGAAGGCGATAAGAAGATGTAATAGTCGTAACAGTAATGAGGTGGCGAGGAAGAATAACAGGAGAAGAGGAGAAGGAGGGCAGAGACACAGCTCATACCGGGTTCTACACAACAAGAGTGAAAGAGTGTGTGAATGCTGCGTAGTGTGGGAAGGTGGTATGGCCTTTTCCAATCTGCGCTCGCGGGACTGAAGAAACGAGCACCTATTCCTTCCTACAGTGTCGTCCTTCGCTCACGTCAGGACGATGCTCGGTTAACCGTAACTCCCAGCACCGGTCTTCACGAGTCTCTTCCTCTGGCCTTCACAATAGTTACGATTGTTTTTTTTTTCTTCTTGCTGTCGCTCTGTCTGACTGACTGCCTTGTGCACGTGCGCAAGCGCGTGTGGCTCGCAGGCATTATTTAGGAACTTCGCCCGTTTGATGAACTACCGGCGGTGGGGGAGGGTGAAGGGGGGGGGGGGGTCGAAGAACTCATTTAAGAAGAGACTACGAAAAAGGATGGTGACTTGATGAAACGAGTGAAGAAGCCAACGAGACAGACAGTCAGCACGTGAGAATCAAGGAATCCCCAAGGAGAGAGGGCTGGCGGGGCTGGTGGGGCTTGCCTGCAGCCTGTGCTATAGCCAAGGTGGTTCTCGCAAGGAGAAGGAACAGAAGGGATGTCATCATCATCATCGTAAAGGGTAATATCGGAGAAGATAAAGAGGAAGGGACGGCCATCCTTTCATGGGTGTGGGTGTGGGTGGAGTGAGAAGGGGGGGAAGGGGAAGAGGGAGGGAGTGGCTCATGGGAAAGGGAAAATATGGTGCTCGATCAATATTTTGAGGCGGGGGTTTTTGAAGGAGGAGGGAGAAAGTGAATGAGGGAAGAAGTGGATGAAAAGAACACGGGGAGAAAAGAGAAGGGAGGATCCGTTAGATATGTTAGATATGGGGGGGGGGGGATGAAGGGAGGGAAGAAGGGGAACCAGAAGAGGGAAAATTAAAACCTCATGAGGAACAAGGAAAACGTCACAGTAGCGAATACAGAAATGGGGTTGGACAGGAAAAACAAAAGGAAACAAAAGGAAGCAAAGGGAAACAGGAGGAACTCGACAATCAGATCGATAAGTCGCGACGTTCCGTAAAGTTACCAGCGAGGGGATGGAGACGAAAGGAAAGGGAGGGAGGTGGGTCATCCAGAGTGATGAAGTGTAAGGAACCAAACTGTCAACAACACCAACAGTAATAAGAATGGCAATAGCAGTAACAAGAAGGAAACAGGAGATGAGATCATGTGAAGAAGAGAAGAAAAGGGGGAGGAAAAAATCCCCATAAGCAGAGACCTTGTGCCCCATTTCTCTTCCTTCTCTTTCCCTTTTTCAAAGGATGAAACGGCGCTATGGCTATTGCGATTAGCATTGCCATTCATTATGATTGTTGTGAAGGAAGAGAGACTACCTGGAAACATCCTCTCACCCCTTTCTCCTCCCTTTTTTGTTTGTTTCTTCTACTTCACTATCTTACTATTGCTTTTTTTTTTTTTTTTTTTTTTGTCGTTCCTTCTTCCTCCGGTCGCCTGTCGCGACTGGCGTGCTACTCCGCCATCCCACTACATAGTCACGGGTGGGGGCGGCAGGCAGGCAGGAGGGAAAGAAGAGGGGGGGGGGACTGCAAACGGAATAAGGAGAGAGTTAGGGTGCGAGGAGAAGAGACGACGCTGACGAGGGTAGGCGGACGAAACAGAAGGGGAAGGGGGGAAAGGGGGAAGACAACAGAGATGGCATAATGTACTCGGTAAAACCGTGATAGGAACCGTAACAGCACGATAGTACTAGCAAAGGAGACACAGAGAGGGAAAAGGGGAGGGAAGGCATAGACAGTCGTACGACTAGAAAGCAGAGGTGGAGTGGGGAGGAGGAGGGAAGAAGAAGGGGCGTGACAGCGAAACGAGCTGAGAAGATACGCAAAGCAAACTCAAGAGAGAGAGGTAATGCATATGCACGTAAGGTGAGTAATCACTACTATTATTACCCATCACGGTACCAATTGTGATAATAAGCGCGACATATACGATGTCGGGGGGAAGGGAAAGCAATGAAATGGGAGAGGAGGAAGAAGAAGAAGGGAAAAAGGAAGTAGTTTCACACAAGCCCGTAGGCAGAGGAGAGGAGGGAAGGAGGGAAGGGGGGGAGAGGAAGGAACCGTCGGAAGCAACACGAGAACAACAAAAAGATCGTTGCCGTCGCCGAATCCCTATGCCCTGCATGAACTCCTCCTCACAGGATTGCCATTCATGTCCTGTATGAATCACTTATCCTTTCCTGTGTGTGCGCGATTGATTCAGCTTTGCGAGGAAAGCTACGGCGCGTTATCTAGATCGGATCGGCTCTGAGGGAGGAGGGGGGAAACCAAGAGGAAAGGGGGATAGGGACAAAAAGTGAGTGTGAGAGGAGCAAATCCAAATGGAAAGTAAAGAGAAAAGTGACACACGCACTGCTATGCATGGGAAAGGAGGGAATGGGTAAAGCCATGACGGAACGTACAAAGGCAGTGGATCAAACACAGAAGTAAGAATCGGAAGGAGTGAGGAGTGAGGGGGTAGGTCTGCCCCAAGAGATGGAGAGCCAAACACAAAGAAAGGAAAAAGAGGAGAGAGAGGCGATGGAAGAGTGTAGATAGGGGGGAGGCCGTGACAGAGGGCATAAACGACAAAGAGAGAGTAAAAGAGAGGGAACAGAAAACTGACCAGTGGGTGGAAGAGGCGGGGGGGGGGGGGAAGGGGAGAGAGATGGATGGCACGAGCCCAGAGAGCTACATCCACCTGTACGTACACGCCCTACGGAGTAAGAGAGGAAGGGATAGACGGAGCGGGAGGTCCAGGTTCGTGGTAACACCCCGGACAGTGGGGGGAGGGAGAGGGGGAGGAGGGGAGGGAAGCCGCTTGGAGGGGTAAACACGAAGAGGAGTGTCAAACTGACTTTGGTTTCATTGACTCTTCTTCATAGTGCGCGCCTTTGCTCACCTCAGCGAGCAGGTCAGCAACTCCGGCCCCTGTGTCGGCTCGCCCTTCTCCTTGGCGGATGCTGTGGGCATGTTGGCGGAGTTCCCCATAGAGTTCGACTGCCCCAACGTATTGCTGTTGGGAGTGGTATCCGTGTTTTTGCAGCTGCGGTAGACGGGGAACTGCTGGTTGCGCGAGTTGTTCAGGTTGCCGGAAGCGCCGGAGTTGGCCAGCGCGGCTGGCGGTGTCGGCCGCGCCACCGGCGGCGTGGCTTGGTTCTCCCCTCCTTCGCACTTCTCGAAATCACGCCGACTCTGTAAGGCCTTGTCCCCCGCGTCGGCGCCGCCCTCCGCCCCTCCCCAACAGCAGGCAGCAGCCTGGCTGCCTAGACCACACACATCGCTGCCCGCCCGCAGCCGGGTACGCAACGGAGGCTTGCTTGGAAAGCAGCCGCTGATACTGTTACTGCTGGGACTGAAAGGGCTGCCATTGTTCCTGGCGTCGCATGCTGTGTGTGGCCGGCAGAGCAGCACCGCGGTGTCTGTTGCTGCCGGGGGCTGATATGCGTACCGTTGCTGCTGCAGCTGCTGATGGAAGCGCGAGAGCAGGAAGCTGCTACTGCTCGTATCCTCGTGAGCAGCGCACTGCCGAATCCCACTGTTTGTGTTGCTGCCACCACTTGTGTTGTTGTTGTTATTATTGATGGTGAAGGAGCGGCTTCCGTTGGGGGAGAGGCTCACGTTGTGGTTCATGGCACCCAAACTGTTCTGCAGATTTGCACTCGTATTGCTGTTGGTGTTGTTCGCGCTCGTGCTGACGAGGTTTGGGAGGGGGAGGCTGGAGGGTTGCTGCGTGTGACGGCCACACACTACCAGCGAACTAGGCGACGTCGGGGCCAGCGGGATGGGTGAGGTGGCAGCGCAGAGCTGGGGAAGGCGGTCCGGTGAAGCGGAGAAGGAGGGGACGTGAGGCTGGCTGCTGTTGCTGTTGTTCAGAACACTAGCAGAGAAGACCTGCTGCTGCTGTTGCAACATATGGGAAAGACTGGAGAGGTAGATGCCGTCCTTGCCGCCGACAATGCTTCTCAGACGGTCATGTGGTGGTGGTGGCTTGGGGCTGTAGCTGCCGCTGCCGTTGTCAAGGGGGTTGGCCTCGGTGCCGCTCGGCCCCCTCATAGGGGTCTGCATCAGGCTGCGGTGCTCCCCGCTTGTCGTGTTGGCCCGCTCCGCATTGTCTTGAAGAGGGGTGCAGGGGTCCACGCTGTTTGCCGGCGACATACACTTGCTATTCCCGTTGCCTGCACCACCGCTGACGCCACAAATGACGGGCGGGCCTGCCACATCGCCGTTGTCTTGGTAGCGGGAGGTGGGGGAATGGGGCCGGTTGCCTGCCCATCCCAGCAGTGGCGCGGACCGCACGACGCGAGGATCGTCGCTGGAGGACACGTTACCCCTCAACCGACTCTGGCAGGTGTAGGAGGCGCAGGGTGTGGAGACCATCCCGAGTTCGTAGAGGCTCATGTTGGCGCTCATCGCCATGTTCCTACTGTGCGGGTCATTGTTGTTGTTATTGTTAGCGGAGGACAGGGTGGGGGTGCTGGTGGCGTTGGCGGGCGTGGCGGCCGCGGTGAGGGAGATGCTCGGCGGCCGCACTGCACTGCCGCCACCGTGCAGCGTGTTGCCCTTTGGGTTATGGCCGTGCTGCGCGCCAGAGTAGGGTGTCGTTGGGGTGGAGAAGCGAGAGTGCGAAGTCATCGTCCCGGGCACCGCGCCGGCGGCGGTGGTAGAGGAGGGGAATCGGCGGCCGTGGCCATCGCTGGTCAGCGGGTCGTAGACGCCGCTGCTGAGGCCGATGGATCGGGCCGCCTCGCCATCCTTTGCGTTGCCATGCGACGCATCGTTGGCGCTGTTATTGCGGCTGTTGTTGTTGTGAGCATTGGGATCGTTCGTGCGGAAGGAGCCGTAGGGGCTGTAGGCGGGTAAGCCCTCGCCAGGGATGGTCGAGGTCACCGCCAGGTTCATGGGTGTGGAGGAGGTCGAGTTGTTGCACGTGGGCCACAGGGAATAGCCGGGCAGTTGGCCAAAGGCGCCGCTGCCATGCGTGCCCCCTTGGAGTAGGCTACTGCTATTAAGGAAAAGGGGATGCTGCTGCTGCCTCAAGGACTTTTGGCGTTGCCCGGCGCTGGCGGTTGTCGTGCCGACCACGAAGCGAGGGAACTGGGGAAGGGCAGGGGAGAAGGCGGTCTGCGCGGCTAGCGTATCCGACGTCATGGCGGCGGCGGCAGGCTCCCCGGCCACATCCGCCCCCTCCCCACTCGCGTGATTTCTGCTCTTGTGGCTATAATGGTCCACGGCGCTGGTCGCGGCCGCTGCCTCCGCGAAGGGGATGGCAGCCGCGGCGGCGGTGGGAGCGGATAGCGTGGAGTACTGGCGGCTGCGCTGCTGGTTGAGGAACTGCTGCTGCGTCGGCGTCCGCGCGGGCAGCGTCGTGGAGGTCGTGGGCATTGGTGGGAACTGGACATGTGGACCGCTGCCGCTGGCGGGGAACGTCAGCTGCGGGTGGATGCTGGCACAGTTGTTGAGGCCTACGGCCGCGTGGCTCGGGCCGTTGCGGCTACCGTCGGGAAGAGATGTGGGTGCTGCGGTGGAGGCCGCCAGAGCGGGTGTCGTGGCAGAAGCGGCAGGTGAATGAAACACGGCAAAGCCCACCGCGGGTGTGGGAGCGGTCGAAACTGGCGTCACCGGGCTGTGGGATGACACGGACAAGAGCCTGCGGGGATGGTCGGAGTCCCCATAGAAAGCGTTGGCCAGGGTGGCGGGATGGCTTTGCTGCTGCGGCTGCTGCTGCTGTTGCTGTTGCAGCCCGCCCACGGGTGGTGGTGGTGTCGCAGCTGTTGCGCTGATGACCAGGTGCTGGCGTTGGGGGACGCCATGCCCGGTAATCCACCTCTGCCTCTCCCCATTCACCAGCGCACCGTCCCCACCCTCACCGCTCCTCCTCCGATCGCCGTCGCTCACAATGGGCAACGGTGGCGGTGGTGTGGGCACTATCGGTGCAAAGTCGCCGCGGCTGTTATTTGGGGAAGAGGCAGTGTGAGGCCCGTGCGAGCTGAGGTTGCCACCCACCACCACCCATGTCTCGTCCGCCCACCGCGCGTCCGGCACGCGTCGGCCGTCGCCATGGCGGTTGCTGTTGTTGAGCGAAGAGAGAGTCTGGTGCGTCGCCGCCAGGGGCGAGGGGGGCACCGCCGTTGCCGGGCCTGCCACAGCGGCGGCAGCGGCGTGGACAACTACTGAGCGGAGCAGCTGCTGTTGCTGCTGGCTGCGACCCACGCCTGCGGTCGCCAGAGTCTTGCGGCGCTCTCCCGTCGCAGTGCGCCTCCGCGCACCCTTGCTGGCACCACCGGTGGCGGCTGCCGCTTCCCTCGCCGCCGCGGCTGCCGCCCGTGCAGCTGCCACATCCGCAGCCTCGCGTTGTTTGATGTTGTTGAAGAAGGTTATAGCCGGAGAGAGGTCCGGGTCGACGACCAGGAGCCTGCCAAGACCACGGCGGCCGCCCTCGTTGGTGCTGTTTGCCTCCTCCACGGCCACCACCCACTCGCGGACGCGGCTGCCCACGGTGGCGTCCCACTCGTCCTGGGAGGGCGGGGTCGGCAGGAAGGACGGGAGGCCGGGGGGCACCCTCTGCTCCTCACTGCCATCCCTCTCCCGGGCCAGTCTGTCTCGCTCCTCCTCGCTAGGGGTGGCGCTCGCGATGCGCACAATGTTCTCCTCCGGGTCATACACCGCCTCGCCTCGTACGGCGCGGTAGGGGCAGTGCAACGGGCTGCGGACAGCCGGACCGCTGCCGCCGCCGATGTGCATGAGTAGGTTCGCCACAGTCAAGGCACCCGTTGCTGCTGCTGCTGGTCTGTTCTTTGCCTCGACCTCGCGCTCAGCAGGATTAGGGTTTACGGTATTGTGGCTGGTGTTGGCAGGTTCGCGTGCCGCGGCGCTGGGCAAAGTGACGGGGTCCTGGGGATGGTCTTGCTCGCGGGTAGGCAGAATGAGTGGGGGCACGTGTGGTCGGCCGGAGGGTTCACCACAACTACTACTACTGCTGCTACTGCTGCTGCTCTCAATGCCGCCATCCTGATTGCCTGCATCACCACGTGGGGGGTTACGTTCCCCACGGTGAAGGGAGCCTCGGTGAGGGTTGGTGTCGTTGTCAGCGTGGCGACGACTCTGCGAGTTGGGCTGCGCGTCGGACATGGCTGTTCCCTGCTCGACAGGGGTGGAGGAAAGAAGAAGA
>JASAOB010002750.1:0-51352 GCA_030849825.1 Herpetomonas tarakana | reverse complement strand
GCAAAGCACTCGTTTGTGAAGGGCAAGACGTTCCCCTCGCACCCCATGGGCGACAGCGCAACAACAACAGCAGCAGCAGCAGCACAGGTGGCCATCGCTCTGTCCTGTTTCCCTCAGAACTCCTCCAGCAGTTCGGCGCGCCTCCACTCACCATCCACGCAGCCCTCACTCCCGAGCGACTCCCGCACACAGCTCTCCCTTCACGCCGTGACGAGAAGGCTAAACTTTGCGAGTTTGGGAGAGGGTCGTCGTCGTCGTCTTTGTTGTGGTCAGGGGGTCAAGGCGGAGTGCGCGCAGGACAACACCGAGGAGGAGGAGGAGGACGGCGGGAACAGCACAGGGAGCTTCTCGCGGCCGGTGTACGGTGGCGAAGATAGTGGCAGCTATGCCTTCATTGGCTGCGGACTGGAGGAGGACTCTCGCTATTCGCTCTCTACGCGCACCTCATCCCAAGGCCTTGGCGGCGCCGCACGGCTACATCCCCTTCTGCCGTCCCCCCCTCACTCCCCCGTGGCCGGCTCACCAAGGAGCAGGGACGCCGCTCGCAGAGCCTCCCTGCTCTCTGGCATGGCCACAGGAGCTGGAGGAGGAGAACCGCAGCGTCAGCGCAACACGACGGCGACGGCTACGGTGCCGCCCTCTGCGTCCCCTGCCCTGACGCGGCACTGCAGCACAGAGGAGAGAGGAAGCACAAGTGGCGCCGGCGAGGCTGGAGGAGGAGCCCTCTGTGAGGAGAGGAGGGTCCCACAGGAAGAAGGGGAGCCGAGCGCCACGGCACCGCACCCCCTGCATTCGGCGTTGCCGAAGCCACCATCCCTGCCCGTCATCCTGGAGGTGGCCACCCCGGTGTCCGACGGGATCCCGCACTCCGGCAGCTCAGGCACCGCTCCCACCCCTCCTTCCCTCACCGTCGCCCCGGCATCAACCGGCGCGGCCCGCAGCCAGCCATCAGTCACCGCCTTCCTCACCAGTCACAACCCTTACCAACACCACATCGGCAACAGTAGCGGCGGCTTCAACGAGTCATACTGGCAGCGCGGCAGCCTCAGTCACATGGACGCCTCGCTGACGGCCGGCTTCACGGTGCACTCCTCACACACTTCACTGCGCGCCGCGTGCACCGCGACAACAACCCTGGCAGCAGCCGCACGCAGCTACTCCCACCACCGTGGCAACAGCGGCAGCAGCAGCAGCAACGTGTCGCCACCCGCCGCAGCTGCCATGCCGACCTTCCCTTCCTCCGCCCCCACCACAGCCCTCGTGCCAACAACAACAACACGAACCCCGCCGTCGCAGAGTGGGGGGCGGTGGGGTAGCCATCGGCGCACGCTGCTCTCGCAACGCGAAGCCACCGCCGCCGCCTCCCTCTCCCTGACAACCGGCGACGGCAGCGGTCATGGCGTGGGAACGGGCACGGCAGCGGCGTTGTTGAGCGGCGGTGTGCCGTCCTGCGGCTATGGTAGCGGAGGAGCAACAAGAACAGCAGCGAGCCACCACCTCACCCAAGCACGTCCGCACCGGGCAGGGTGGGAAGTCCACGAGCACGGCATCGAGAGCACGTCCCTGCTGTGCTCCCCTGACCATCTCGCTTCCTCGCGTGTCTGCTTCCCCACCCCGGAGAGCGCTGCGGCTGACCCAGTCCAACGAGACTGGCAACACTGAAGCGGAAGCGCGAGGCCAAAGTCCTCCACCACCAACAACCCTTCACTGGACCCCCCAGTGATCTTTCACAAGTCATGTACTCATTGCTACTTCTTTCTCCTCTGTGTCATTTCTCCCTCCCTCCAGGGAAGGCTGACTCCCTCTCTCTTGTGTGTGTGTGTGTGTGTGATGGCGATGTGTACTTCCTTTGCCACGAACTGCACAGCAGAAAAGCAAAGACACTGCTACACATAGCCCTCCCCCTTCACCTCCCTCCCCTCCCTCACCTTCTCCTCCTCACGAACACAATGTGCATGTTTCATCTTTTGTGAGAGAGGGGGGGGCATCGTTCTATCATACCTCTCTCTCCTTCTTTTCTTCTTCCTACTCTTCTTCCTCTCGTACTTGCTCCGTCCTCGTCCCTCACGCAGGGAATCCTTCGTAAGGGCAAGTACAGCCAATCACACTATTCTTACCTACTTTCTTCCTTTGGAGAGAAGAGAAGGCCAGCAAGCAGCAAAGGACGGCACCTCGTTTGGCGCTCCGCAGTCCCCCCCCCCCCCCCTTCTCTACATATGTAGTGGTCTCTGTTGTATGCTACCGCCGTCCCCCCTCGCCCCTTCTTCCTCCCCCTCAACCACCCAAATCCCCCTCCCCCTCCCCACTGTTCCAACGCCTGAAGACCGTCACACACCGGAGAACAGAGGGAAGGAGAAATGAAAATCCTCCCAAAGGGGACGGAACGGCTGTTTGAGCAACGCCACGCTCTCCATCTCCCCAACTCGCATTTTCTACTTGCTGTCCCTCCCTCCTCTCCCCTCCCCTCCTCTCTCTCTCACTTTCCCATACACAGCTCCGTTGTTGTTGTCGTTGTGTAGTATTCTCTCTCTCTCTCGCTGCTTTTGCGCGTGTTCGCGTCTGACCGTCGGCGATGGCGCGCACCCCTCACCCCTCCTCGTCCCACGCCGCGAAGGAGCGGGAGCACGTGAGCATTATTGACCCCGACGCTGGCAAGCGGTACAAGCTCCACATTAGAGGACCGGTGCACAAGCTGACTGTTGGCAAGGTGAAGCGCTGCCTGGCCACTGCCAGCTCCTGCCCGATCCCGGAGGATGACATGCTCCTCAAGCTGAATGGCGTGCCGCTGAGCGACGACCGGGATGTCTGCGGTGCGCTGGGCATCCTATCTGGGGCTACCCTAACGGTAGAGGAGGGCGGCCGGCGAAGCAGCCAACAGCAACGTCAGCAGCAACGGCAGCAAGGGGGCCAGAATGAGCGCCGTGGCTACAGAGCGGACCCTGCCCATACCCACTACCCAAAGAGCAGTCATGGCGGTCCCGCAGATGCCACAGAGGGCGAGGACGAGAGGAACGACAGGGCCCTGGATGACCTGGGATCGCTCGTCTCGCCACAACGTCGCCTGCTAGAGCTGCAGACGCTGCAGGAGCAGCAGCACTTCATTCGCACGGACAACCGCATCCGCGACGCCGCCCTGCGACGCTCTCTCTCCCGCGCGGAAGACGACCTCGACAGGGCCCGCAGCGCCAAGCGCCAGCTGGAACGCCAGAAGCAGGCCGCCGAGGACGAGCTGAGAGCGTTTGGCGAGCGCGAGGCCGAGGCCGCGAGGGAGAAGGCACGTCTGGCAGCCATCCAAGCGGAGGAGGAGGCGCGGGCACGGGAGCGAGCCGCCGACCTGGCCGCCCGCCGCGAGCAGCTGCGGAACGAGCAGGACCAGGTGCGGCGCCTGGCGCAGCTGAAGCTGGACAACGAGAAGCGCAAGGCCCTCTTGGCAAGCCAGCGACAGGCACACGAGGAGGAACGCCGCCGCGCGTCGCTGACCCTGAGAGCTCTCGAGGAGGAGGACAAGCACAAGCAGCTGTCGCTGCGGGCAAAGGAGATTGACATGGAGCATCAGAGGCTCAGCTACATTCGCGGGCAGCGCGAGTTACTAGAGGAGCGGCTGCAAGCGCTGGAGGAGAAGGAGACCATGTATGCCCGGATGGGGGTGGAGCTGCCGATGGAACTACTGAGGGAACGAGAAGCGCTAGATGCCGATGCAGCTGCCATCGCAGCAACCGAGGGGCGGCAACCACAGCACCGACAACTGGTGGGTGACAGGGAGCAATGGCCGCCGAGTAACGGGACGGCGCGGTCCGTTCCGCGAATCACAGCTCCGCACGCCACCACCAGCAACTGCACGACACTGCACACCAACGACGGCCACCCGGGCATCCCCGGTCCCAGCGGCTCAGCGAATCGCCTCCGACAACAGCACGAGCCAACGCTGTCCACCGCGCACCACCCCTCTGTCGCCTCCCTTGAGCAACAGCAGCAGCAGCAGCAGCAGAACCATCCGCTTCAACGGGTCCCCTCAGTCTCGCCAACGGCGTCGCCGAGTCAGAACCCCTTGACAGTGCCCTCGCTGCCCGACGGCTGCTACTATGACCCAGCCGAGAACGCCGTCGAGAATCTGCGTCGGTTGGGCGACGACCTTGGCCTGAGCGAGCCACTCACCTTTGACGAGGCCAACACGTGCGTCATCAGCGTCGATGGCGAGTACACGCTGCTGGTCACCTACGACGCGGCAACGGAGAGGCTGTTCCTCTACTCGACGCTACTGACAGCCATTCCCGGGGGGAAGGGGTGGAGCGGCGTGCCTGGGGGGCCAACAGCAACACCGTCTGACGAAGCCGCCGCCGCGGCGTTTCGCTTGAAGCTGTACGAGTACCTTCTCGAGGGCTCCCTGCTTGGCCGCGACATGTGCGGTGGCGGCATCGGTGCCTCCCTCAAGGACGACTTCATCCTCATGTCGACGAGCATCTACATGCCAACGAGCCAGCCTTGGGCCCTGCGCACCGTCGCGCCACAGTTTCTTCAGTGCCTGCAGCACTGGCGCGAGCGCGTGGCGGATTTTGTGGAGAGCTACTCGGCATCCCACCGTATCCTCGGCAGCAGCAGCGGTGGGCCTCCCATCGGAAATGAGGCCCCGCTCTTTCGTGCCGCGTCGGCCGCACCCGCACCGCTAGCCGCACCCCGTCCCCCGTCCCAGCACCCCGCACGGGCCGGCTCACTGCTCTTCTCGCAAGAAGACTTCCTCCGTCCGCAGCCCGTCTCCTACAGCACTGGCATCCCGCAGCAACACCAGCAGCACCAGCAGCAATCAAAGAGTGGCTATCGGGAAGCCCCTGTGATGGGCCTGGAAGTCGTCGACACCCTGGTGGTGGACGGCGTGCCGACGCAGTACCACGACGGCGTGCTCGTCGTCCGCGTCGCAGGACCCGCTGCGCTGGCCGGTGTCCAGCCACACGACGTGCTGACCGCCGTGGATGGTGCGCGGGTGAGGAGCGTGGCCGATTTTCAGCGGATCGCTGGTCATTTGACGGTAGGACAGGTAATGTCGCTGCAGCTGATGCGTGGTGGGGCGCCCATGGTTGCCGCCTTGCAAGTAGGCTCCGTTCCAGTGGCTGTCTGACCTTCCTAGACATGTGTATGTGGCGTGTGTGCGTGTATCTACATCTACCTTCTAGATCACATTGACTCTGTTCTTCCTTCCCCCCTCCCTCCTCCTCACTCATTCTCTCTTTCACTGTCCTTCATCCACTGTTATCCACAGGGTGGAGTGTGTGTGTGTGTGCATGTATCGTAGATTCAGCCGCACCGAAATGAAGAGGAGGGCAATTGACATGTCTGGCAACGTACTTTGCTCAGCTATCCACATGACCATCACTATTTGGGGGAGTGGGGGGGGAGGGGGCGAACGCTGACGCCTCTGCAACTGCCGGGACCGAACACACACCCACACACGTACCCACATGCTCTCACTCATCACACTCCTCACACTTCTCTTGTTCTGGCCAGGTTTGCTCCTACTATCAGGACCTCCCTCCCCCTTCCCCTCCTTCCTCGCTCCCTCCCCCACTTCTCTGTGCTGCCTTTCTCCTCGGCAGTCACGGGGACGAGCAGAGCGCGGAGGACAGCAACACAGAGGGGGACACAGACACTCGATTGGAAGGCGGATAGCCACACACACACACACACACACCTCTTCCTCCAACTCGTCACACAGTACTTTGCATCACCCCATCCTCGCTTTTCCGTCCCCCACTTCATTCCCCAAAACAAAAGGTAAAGCAACGGACGGAGGGATTACTGGCAAAACACACCAATGCTAGACGCGGGCGCCGGTCTTGAGCGGACCCAGCGGCACCTCGAGCACGCCTACGAGCGCGACCTGCCCGTGACCCTCACCCGCTACACCAACCCCCAGCTCCTCGGCCGCGTGCCTGTCCGCTTCTCCGATGTCCTGCCTCTCCTCTTCGCCCAGCAGCGGGCGATGCGCCTGCAGCAGCGACAGGAACGTCGCGACTACGGCGACACGCCCGAGGCCCCTGCCGACCCCAACAGCAGCGGCGGTAGCGATGGCCACGGCAACGTAGGACAGCGCAATACGCTCCCCGACGGCGTGTGGCACGCTCTCTGCGACGCCGCCACGTCCGACCACTTTGCCGCCGTGGCAACAGCGAAGGAGGACATTGCCGCCGCCGCCGCCGCCGGCATCGACCTCCCCGCCGCGGATGATGACGGCAGTGGAAGTGGTGGCAATAGCAACGGCAACAGAATGAAAAAGAAGGAGAGCAACACCACCATCGCCAGTAGCGGCGGCGGCAATGGCAACGGCAACGGCAACGGCAACGGCAACGGCAACGGTGGTGGTGGTGGACGAGGGTTCGACTGGCTCGTCCACCGTACGGAAAGTGTCCTCCGCTATCTCTTTCCTTATGGGGGATCAGCCACGGGCACGAACGGGGCGACCTCTGCTGATGAGGACCACCTCCCCCTTCCTACGGTGCGCGACGAAGCGCTGCTGTGCGGCGTGCGGGACATTCCCGCGCACAGCGCCGAGTACGTGGAGGTGCTTGCCAGCTGGCTCGCGAAGCTCCAGGCGCTGGAGGCGGGGGAAGACACGACAGCAGCAACAACAGCAGTGAGGACGGCGACGACGCAGGCAAGTGTGCCGCTGACGGCGCGGCAGAGCCATGTGGTTGCTGGTCTGCTCTCTGCGGCTGCGGCAATGGCGGAGAAGCCGACAGAGGTGTCGCGCGGCGTTGTGGATGCCTCCTCCCCCACGGCCACCCTCGTCTCTTACACGGCCAATCCCCTGGTGAAGGCCAGCACCGGCGACGTGCTGGACTCCCTTGTCCCGCCGCGACTGCTGCTGTTCTTTGATATAGATGGGCCAGCCGTTGGTCGCTTCTACGCCCACCGTTGCCAGCTGCTGCGAACCATCAAGCAGCTAGAGTCGGAGCTCGCCTCCCTCAGTGGCGGGGCGGACCACGACAGCGCACAGTCTCCCGACAGACGGGTGAACGGCGAGAATGCCGGGAGCGCGAACAGTGGAAAGGCAAAGCTGCTACAGCGCCAACTGAGGGCCGCCTACACCGCCTACCGTGGCCAGCCGGAGAGCCCCAGCGGCGCTAGCGACAACAAGGATGGCGGCAACGACGACGACGGCAGCGTGAACATGGACGTGGTGAATCCCGTTGTGGGTGAAGCGCTGCTGATGATGGAGACGGCGAGCCCACAGCAAGCCACGCGGCAAGACCTTCTTCACCTCGAGGCCCAGCTAGACTGGTATCTTGAGGCGAGCCGCGCCAGAGGGGGTGGCGGCGCTCCGCACTCCCCCGCGTACCTAAGCTACTTGCAATCTCTCGCTCTGCAAGGCCAGCAGCAGCAGCAACAACAACAGCCTCCTCTTCGGTTCCTAGCCACCACCGCCACCATGGCAGCCACGACAGCAGCTGGAATGAACTCTATTGTCAGTGGTGGTGGTGGTGGTGGAGGAGAGGGTCGCACTCTCGTCCCGCGTCCCCCGCCATCTCGCGGGGCCGGCAAGGGTAGCAGCGAGAGGAAGAAGAAATCGGGCCCCTCGCCATCGTCGACGGCGCACGGCGCGGCCCACCCCACGGCTGCCGATGGCAACGGCGGAGCGGCAGCGATACTCATGGGCAGTGTGGCAGGCGACACAGTGAAATCGTCCACACGGCGGAACAACAATGCGACGCCCCACCGCCCTCAGACAACGCCTCGCGGAGCGGCGGCAGCTGCGTCCACCGCGCAGAGAACTGGTGGTGCAAGCCACCCCGCTAGCAGCAGTGACGATGGCGGTGCTGGCCTTCCCGTCGAGCTCAACCGAGAGCGCACCATCTTGCAGTTCCACGTGTTGAAGCAGGAGCTGCTGCGACAGGTCGTGGTCGACCTCCCCGAGCGCGGTGCCCTGCTGGCCCGCTTACTCAACGAGGCTCAGCTCTCCCTTGACGCCTACGACACGCTCGTGCGCACCGCTTGCACGGCCGCCCAGCAACACGAGAGCCTGGACGGCGCCGAGGAGCAGCACCTCGCCGGCGAGGCCACGACCAGCGCACTCGCACAGGAGCTGGCGCAGCTGCGGCGGCGCAGGGCGGCGCTACAGGAGCGGCAGACGTCGCTGCGGGCGTGGACGAAGGAACGTGCCGCCGCCGACGAGGCCGCCGCAGCGCAGCGCACGGCGTTTGAGGAGGCGGTGGCGGAGCGGCTGCGGCGCCACACAGAAGCCATCAAAGCCCAGCAGGAGCGAGAGCGGCGGGGCTCCACAGCCGCGTGAGAGCAGCGCGTTTGGCAATGGATACGGAAAGAGGTACTCTCCAGCGTTCTCCCTATCTTCCTCGTCGCCCCTCGAGGCGGGCTGTTGTGGTGGTGGTGTTTGGTGGTAATGGCAACTTTCTTTCCTCAATGTTCATCAACTACATGTCTTCTCCCCTTTTATGTTTTGTGATCTCTGCATGTACAGCACCTCTACTACACTTTCCCCCCACACACGATGCATTAACCAAAGAGAAAGGATCGATGGGCAGTGTTGGTTGAGTGCACGAGAATGGAAAGATGGCGGGATAATGGAGGAAGAGAGAGAGGGGACACGAACTCTCGTCGTTGGCCTCACCCCGTGAAAGAGCAGCACCGGACCGTTCAACACAGCTGGGCTGTCCTTTCTGCTTCCACTCTCGCCAACGGGGCCATCCTCCCCCTTCCCTCCCTCTCGTTTCCCTCCACATAGAAAGCTCCTTACACCGGCATTCCTCTTACGACTACTCCCTTACTATTATTATTATTACTCCTACCACGTTTCTCACCCTTCTCACTATCTCTTCCTAATGGCCCGCTCTCGTGGTTCTCCTGCTCGTCACAGCAGCCCCGCGCGCTCTGCGCCGCCACCGGCGCCAGCCGCGAAGCCTGCGGCGACGCACAACACCAACACCAACACGCACGCGCAGCAGCCGGCCCACAACGCCGCCTCCGCGCAGCCGCAGGTGACGAACGTCTACGTGCAGCGTCCCGGCATGGGCATGGGCGGCGGCGGCACTGGCATGCTGGGCACCATGGCGGCCGTGGCGGGCGGCAGCGTGCTGGGTCACGGCATCAGCAACTACCTCTACGGACACAGCAACCAGGCACCCACGCAGCCGGCCGAGGCGCAGCAGCTCGCACAGGCCGCCGCGCAGGAGAACAACGCCTGCGCTCCGCAGCTGGGCGGCTACTCCAAGTGCCTGGAGGCCAACCCCGAGTCCAGCGACAACTGCAAGTGGGCCTGGGACTACTTCCTTCAATGCCGCGACAAGAATCAGGCCGTGAACTAACAGAGAAGAGTACAACAACGGCGTCGAAGGAGAGAAGGACGGCAAGTCCTTGTCGGGACGAGCACACGCCCACGCACACACCGACACAGCAGCATTGAGCCGTGGTCTCGTGTGTGTATATGTGTGGGTGTGTGGGTGTGGGTGTGGGTTCTTCTTACGACTATTCTATATGCCGGCAAAACACACTATTAAAGAGAAAGAATGGACCAAAGGGCAAAGGAAGGAAAAGCGGAAGTGGGGGAAGGCATGTCGCCAGGGATGCCTCGACTCCACGAGATGCCTTCGCCATGTCCGCCCGTCCTCCACCCTGTGCCTTGCATGGTCCTATTCCACTAGGTTCGACTTTTTTTTTTTTTTCCCCTTCGCTTGCTCCCCCCTGTTACCCATATTTCACCAACCACCACCTCCACCCACCCGTTAACTATGACTCCGATTTTATTCCTTGTGTGTTCCTAGCTTAGCATGCATCTTAGCGTTTCTCCTTCACGCACAAAGAAAGCATAAGTATTGTCGGGGGTGCGGGGGAGGAGGGGAATGGGAAGAAGCAAACGGCGGCGTCATTTCCCTTCCTCCTCCTCAGTCTCTCTCTGTGTGTGGATGTGTGTGTGTGTGTGTCTTGCAAGGATGGATGCTGAAAGGCATGGCCTTCCCCACCCTTCTCTCTCTCTGTCCCTTTCCATCTCATGGCTCCTGCTGCTGCGTTCACCCCCTGCTCACCGACATAGGGCCACACATACACCTGTTTAGCTCTCTCGCAGAGTTCACTGGAGAAGCTAGCGGCCACAGTGGGATCGTGTGGTGCGCCTCTCTTCATTCTAGTCTCTCCCACACACACACACACACACACACACACACACACACACAAACATACACACTTTGCTTTCCTTGTCTACCTCCTCCCTCCCTCCTTCCCTCCACTGTTGCCTCTCTCTATCGGGGGGTAGATGGAGAGCAGCGCGGGGCAGACAGGGCAGAACACGAGCAACGGACTATTTAGCGTCTTCTTTGCCAACAGCGGCAGCGCGTTGCTATCCCGCCAGGCAAGCGGCGACAGCATGACCAGCCCCACGGATAGCACCAGCAAGCGCTACGCCGCAGCGACAGAAACGACGAACGGAAGCGTTGGCGCTGGTAACTCCACCGCCAGCAGCAGCAACACGCACGCCCTCTTCCGCTTCGGCAGCGCAAAGAAGGGCGGCGATGTGAGCGGGCAGTCCCCGCCGCAGCAAACCAATCCGAGCAGCAATACCAACCATAGCAACACTTCTCATCCGAACGGCGGTGGTGGTGGAAGCGATGGTGCGCGGAAAGCAGTCTCGTCGGCCAACCAATGTACGCCATTGATGAGCGGGTATAGGCAGTGCTTAGAGGTGAATCCGGACGCGAAGGTGAACTGCACTTGGGCACTGGACAAGTACATGGTGTGCCAAGAGATGCACGACAACGAGTGAAGAGGGCATGCATACAAAACACCACCACATATACAACGGAATTGTCTTTGTTGGTTTCTCTTCTTCTCCTTCCTGCTCTGTCCCTGGGCCGTGATAGTTTCCTCCTTCCCTTGCCGAGTGTCTACCAAGCAGTTATATTGCCCCAACCCTCGTCTCTGCGTGCCTGTCCATCCCCTCATACACTACCACTACCGCAAAGGGGGGGGAGGGGGCGAAGGGCATGTGCTACTCGTGTACGATGCAGAAGCAGAGAAAGGAATGATGGTGGGCCTTGCCAATGGCGGCGGTGTGGCACTCGTGGAGCGAGGCCAGCCAGCTGGGCCCTCACACACACATACTCCTCTCCTTCTCTGTCCTCTCTGCCCCATCACCACAGTGGATTAGCCCTCATCATCCATAACAAACACACACACCCCAAACTCCCGAAAGTAAAACACTCGCGCAGCCCCTCCTCTCCCATTAGTTTCATTGCTCACTTCTGCAACTACTGCTACTACCACTAGTTGATAGTAGCCCTATTCTTGCTATTGCCCGTACTCCCGAGAAAGCCAACAGAAGACACACACACAAAAAAAAAAAAGAGGGCATCACCACACACTCCCCCTCTTTTCCCAAATGGCCCGCTCCCGTCGTGCTTCCCCCCGTCGCTCGTCGCCGCCACGCCCCAGCGCGGCCTCTCCGCCACCAGCCCCTCCGCACCGCCCCGAGGTGACGAACGTCTACGTGCAGCGTCCCGGCATGGGCATGGGCGGCGGCGGCACTGGCATGCTGGGCACCATGGCGGCCGTGGCGGGCGGCAGCGTGCTGGGTCACGGCATCAGCAACTACCTCTACGGACACAGCAACCAGGCACCCACGCAGCCGGCCGAGGCGCAGCAGCTCGCACAGGCCGCCGCGCAGGAGAACAACGCCTGCGCTCCGCAGCTGGGCGGCTACTCCAAGTGCCTGGAGGCCAACCCCGAGTCCAGCGACAACTGCAAGTGGGCCTGGGACTACTTCCTTCAATGCCGTGATGCGAACCAAGAATGAGCAGCAGACCCTGTACCAGTAGGCCCGCACACTTTCGAAGGAGAGATGGGGAGGAAGAAGTGTGGTGGAGTGGAGTGATCTGCAACACCGACATCCCCAACCCCCCCCCCCCCTTCTTCCCTCCCGCACACTACACGGCCTATGTCTCTTTTCTTTCGTTTCTACTGTCCCTCCTCTGCTCTCATTCTCCTTTCACTTCTTTCTCTCCTATTTACCATGGCCGCCACAACCACCACTACTGTTACGGTTGCGGCTACCTCTGTTCACAATTCTCAAACCCCTCTTCTCGGAACCCATCAAGGGAGAGAGAGCGGGCACGAAAGAACGTGCGGAGGAGGCTACGAGAAGGGAGAAACGCGTCTTCTCCATTCATGCACACACACACACACACCTCCGCGACAGAACCCACGCGGTCTTCCCCATGTTACTCCATCTTTCCTTCCTCCGCGGGGATGCGATGGAGTCTGCTCCCCTCTTCACCTCCTAGGACAAAAGGAATCACACAATCACACACACACACACACACACACACACGTGGATCCGTAGAACGTCGAGAAGTGCGGTCCTTTTCTTGTTCGCTTGTGCTCCGTCACACCCTGCCGCAGCAACAGTAGTGAAATGGAGGCGGCGCTGTGGGGGGTGCTGGTTGCTGTTAGTCCGCCCAGCACCAGCAACGGTCTGCTGCCCTACCTAAAAGCCCAGCGCAAGACACTGCTGCCCATGCGGGACCTCGCGGCCAGACGCGCCGCGCAGGACGACGCCCATCGCGACAGGGACAGTGCGACAGCAACAGCAGCTGGAGACGGAGGGTTAGGGCCCCACGAGCAGCTGGCGAGACTGGTGAAGCCCTCCGTGGCATCAGCGTTCTTCCTTCCCCCACTGCCATTTCCGTCGCCGTCAGGCGAAAGTGCCGACGGGCCCCGCGACGAGAAGAACGAGGGGGGACGGGACGGGGAGGACAGGGGGAACAGTAGCAACGTGGGAGCGGAGGAGGAGGGTGGGGCAGCATTAGCGGCGAGCATCACCGCACTGCTCCCGCTGAGCGGGGAGTGCGTGCACATTGGCCGCCTGCACAGCAACGAGATTGAGCTGCCCACAAACCCGTGCATCAGCAGCGTCCATTGCACCTTGACGGCTACAGCGGGGACGCAGACGCCGGGGAGCGAGGAGGGAGGCAGCCCGTCGTCATCGTCGTCGCGGCCCCCTCCTCCTTGTACTCGGCACGGCGGAGGAAACGAGGAAGCCAGAGAGGAGGAAGGTCGGACAGGCACTGACATTGACGTCCTGGCAGGGCTGCACATGGGTGGCAATGAGGCTCCGCCGGCAGAGCAAACAGGGGCAAAGCGTCAAGGGCCACAGCGAAGGGGCGGGGGAGGGGAAGACGAAGGCGAAGCGGGCGAGCCGCCGCTACCGTCCTCAGCGGTGGGTCGGCGCGGGCTTCGTGTGGCGCTCTCCGATGCCAGCACGAACGGATGCTTTGTGAACGGCAAGAAGATTGGCAAGGGACGCACCTACTGTCCGCTGAAGAACGGCGACGTGGTGGAGCTGATGAACGCTGGCAGGCGGCATACCGATGAGTACAATGTGAAGCTTCTGTACTTTGACGTGGACGGGTTCCTCGTGTGGCTGGCACGGAAAACGGAGGAAATGGTCGCGTCTCGGCAGGCGCCGGCGACAACGACACCTTTGCAGCAGCAGCAGCCTGATCCGGCCAAGGGCGGGGAGCCGTGCGCTGCGACGGCAACGGCAGCAGACCAGCAGCGGCTGCAGCAGCAGAAGAAGCATGAGGAGCGTCGGGCCAGACGACGGGCCCTTCTGCTGCGCGCACAGTGGAATGTGGCCGCGCAGATTGACCGCATGTACCGGCATGATGTCGCGGAGTTCTACACGTTCTGCCCGGGGCCAAGAGGCCTGCTGGGCGAGGGGGCGTTCGGCAAGGTGCTGCGCGGCGCGCTGAAACCAACCAGCGGTGGAGGTGGGGACTACGACGAAGTGGCAATCGCGTTCCCCACCGCGGCGGAGGTGGCGTCGTGGACGGTGGAGGAGGAGGAGGCGCGGAAACAGCTGTACGTCAGCGCCAAGGTGTGCGAGGCCCCTGCGAGCGCTGTCGAGGTGCAGACGCGGCAGCACACCCGCCTCGACGACGGCCACAGCACGGAGGGAACCCGCCCACACCACACGGGGCATCGGGAAGGCGATGGGGCCGACGAGGAGGTGGATGTGGAGGCATACCCCTTCGCCATCAAGGTCATTAACAAGAAACGCATGCTGCTGGAGGCGCTTGACGAGGCGGAGAACAGCGACGAAAGGAGGGGAGGAGGGCCCACCGAGGGGGCAGTGCGGGTGAGGCTTGGCGGCGCTCAGGAAGTGGTCGTCTCGGCAGAGGAAAAGGCCCTCCTGCAGCACCTGGTGCACCTCGAAACGCAGCCCGAGGACCTGGCCCAGCGCCGCGAGCGGGACTGGGTGTCGCTAGAGGCACGCAACGTCCTCGACAGCACACCGGCGACGCTCTCGCAGTCCCTGCAGCTCTCCCTGGGTGGTGGTGGTGGTGGTTTGGAGAGCCAACTGGCGATGGCCGTGGGGAGCGCGGGCGGCGGCGGCAGCACCACCTCGCTCTCGGGCAATTCTCCGCGTCTCGGCTCGCAACAGCAACAGCAGGAGAAGGAGCAAGCGAGGCAGCGCATCCTCGCCCGGCTCAACCCCACCCTGCGGAAGCAGTACGAGCGCGAACTTCAGCAGCTCCGCCGCCAGCAGTGCGAAATCAACATTCTGCTTGCGGTGCAGCACAAGAACGTGACGCGGCTGTACGAGGTGTTTGACGGCCAGAACCGGTTGTCATTGGTGATGGAGCAGGCGCTTGGTGGGGAGGCGTGGGACCTCCTGCAGCCCAGCCAGCCGCCACCATTGTCGCCGCAGCAACAGCAGCTGCTGCTCGCAAACGGTCATCCACGCAATAGCAACAGCAGCGGCAGCAACAACAACGATGCTGCTGCTACCACCGAGGATGAGGAGGGCATGTACACGGGCGGTCCGCTGCCGGAGTTTCTCGTGAAGATCATTGTGGTGCAGGTGCTCGAGGCCGTGCACTACCTGCACGCCATGGGCATCGCCCACCGCGACTTGAAGCTGGAGAACATGCTCCTCCAGCGCCCGTGCCGGGTTCAGGCGATGTGTGCGCTGCAACTAGAGATGCTGGTCAACAAGATTCAGCAATACAGGATGCACTCCGCGGACGGCGCTGCCGCTGCTGCCGTAGTGCCGCCACCCGCACAGCAGCAGCAGGGGCAAGACTCCCCGCCACCTCGGCTGATTCTGAATCCCATCTCACCGCTCTACACCGTGCATATCCCACGCCCAATGTGGCCCGTGGTGAAGGTGACGGACTTTGGCTTGTCCTGGATGCTCGATCGCGGTGGCCGCCGCTCCGGCAAGTCCCCACAAGGTGAGGCGAAGAGCAGCCCCAGAGCGGGGGAGGACACCGGCAGCAAACGAGAGCTCCTGTACAGCCGCCACGACATGATGACAAGCTGCGGCACCCCCATCTACGCCGCGCCGGAGGTGACCAACCCAGCGCTCCGTCCAGGCCGGACCGGGTACAGCGCAGCGGTGGATCTCTTCTCCGTCGGCGTCATCACGTACGCGCTCCTGACCGGCCGCATCCCCTTCCCCAAGCGGGAGACCGCCAACCGCGGCCCCGTCATTGACTACAGCGCCCCTCTGCAGTTTGAGCGATTTCGGAAGAAGAAGAAAGCGGTGCTGCCGCGGGGCGGTGGCGGAGGAGCGGATGGCGGGCGGCCCATAGCAGCAGCAGCAGCACAGGACGCCGCCGCACCACCGTCCACGGAGGAGATGCTCCCGCCCATTGCGGTGGCCGACAGCTTTCGCATTCCCCGAGACGGCGTCCAAATGAAAAAGAAGGAGGAAGAGGAAGACGGGGAGGCGCCAATGCCTCTTGGCTTGAAGCGAGTCCGCGATGCCGCCGCGCCGCACGAGGGCCAGGAACGGCGCTGGCAGCATTGGTGGAAAGCGGACATGGATGCTGTTGCAGCGAGGGTCGCGTACGTGGAAAGCAAGAAGCACCGCACCGGTGCCGCCGCCGCGGCAGGGGACGGCACCTTCCAGCCGACAATATTCCCCTCCGCCATGGCGGGGACGGTGCGCGTCATCCAGCTCTACACCACCCGCCGTCAACGGGAAGGCAAGGAGGTGGACCTCGAGGGCTTCTTCCTGGCTGCCACGGCGCAGTCCCCTCAGTCACTCAACCACAACAGCCACAGCAATAGTAGTAGCAGTAGCGCCAACCCGCTCGCCAGCGACCCGAACTACCGGCAACTTCCCTCCATCTCGCCACTCGGCCAGAACTTTCTGCGAGGCCTCCTGCGCCTCAACCCGACAGAGCGAATGACCGCCTGGGACGCGCTGAACCACCCTTGGCTGCGCGACTGCCGCGAGGCCGATTGATTTGTGTATGCACACACACACACACACACATAAGAGAAGAGAACAAAAGAGTGCTTACCTGGGAGGGCTAGCGATAAGGGGGATGACCCCCGCTCCTGCCCAAAGGAGGATGGGTCAGTACCCTGTCCACCTCCGGCAACCCACGCGGTGCTGACCGGAGGAGCACACACCCACACACGATTAACACACACACAAACATGGAAGAAGAGGAAGAAGAGAAAATGCACCAAGAAGAGCCGTTGGCAGAGCAAACACACCCACAGCATGACGCACGGCATTCCTGTGTGTGACTCACCTTTTGGCAATGTTCGGCATGAACACTGCGTGTTTGCCTTCGCGCTCCCCTTTTTCCATCCTCTCTCTCCCTCTTTCCTTCTCTCCGCGTGTGTGGAAGTAACTAGTGTACCTGGTCATCCACGCAACACAACCACAGCGCACTCTCACACGCACACACACCACACCCTCGTCCTTCCCCCCTTGACGTAAACAATGACTATGAACTTCGCGAATATCGGCCTTGGCGGCGCCATGGCCACCTTTGGCGGTCAGTCCAACCCCATGTGCAACTACACGAGCCCCCTCGCTAAGAAGTTTGTGTACCGTGAGACCGGCAAGGTCTTCTACCCCCTTCGCCGTCACGTGTTTCGCCTCAAGGTCCGCACTGCCGCCGAACTGCGCTTCAACGAGATTGTGAAGCGCTACATGAAGGAGAAGATGACCCTCAAGAAGGGCTGCTTCGCCGCCACCATCACCAACACCGTCGAGCTTGACCACATGGGAAGCATCATCCCCAAGGACGAGTACGAGGTGAAGCGCCTGACCAGCTACATGACCAGCAAGAAGATGAGCAACGACTACAAGAAGCACATGCAGGAGCTCTGGACCCGCGTCCTCTTCGTGTGCGAGTCCACCAACCTTGTCGGCGTGACCGAGAACTCCCTCCACCAGAACTCCCGCCCAGGTACGGATGAGGAGTTCATGTCCATCATCTGGTACTCCTCCTTTGGCACCACCTTCTTGGCCTTCCTGTGCACCATCTGCATCTGGTGGTACCGCTACGGCCAGGCTCCTCAGTACGCTGAGTTCAAGTAAGAATATAACAAAGAAGGACTGACCAGTGCGATGAGCGTACACACACACACACACACACACGTCGCGCCTTGTCTTTCCCTTTCTTACGAGTACATCTTCAACTCATTTTCTTTATCTCTTCGGGGAGAGGGGGGGAGTCTCATGACTCCTCTCTCACTTGCCCCCCTCATCACTCCTCCCTCCCCCACGCGTTAGCAGCAAAAACAATGGAAGAACGGAACACATATATATCAGTAGCAATTAGAAACCCATTTTTCGTTTTGGCTGGTTGATTCCTGTTTTGTTTCGGAAACGCAAGTTATCGGAGTAAATCCCCGTAGCAACACGTCAGTTGAGGAATGGCGCGCGCGCCATTCCTCACCCCACCACCTCCTCCTCCTTTGGTCCCTGCGACCTTTATCACGTGTGCGCTGCCCTCTCCTCCCCCGATCGATCGTGAGTGTGGGAGTGGGGTGGGGATGGGAGTGGATGTTAGGAGCGCACCGCGCGCCTGGCTCCACAAGAACTCCTGCTGGCACCAGCTACGCCGTCCTACGATGGTTGCGATTATGAGGATAGGAAGATGCTACCGGGGGGTCCAAAGAAGAAGAGGAAATAACCTGTCTTGTCTATGCAGTTAGGAATGTTTCATGTCGTTTACCAGACAGCAACAGCAACAGCAACAGCAACAACAGTCGAAATGGGTCCCAGTTGGTGTTCCCGGATGCGGGGGAGCCCCGGAGGGGAGAAATGAAGGAATGATTAGAGAAAGGAGAAGGCTGCCGCAACGGTGCTGAGTGTCCTCCTTCCTCGTGTCTCCCTGATACTACTTAGTGGGAAGACACGGTGGGTCAGAATGTTCCTCGCTCTCAATGACGATCCCTTCTTTTGCCATACCCCCTACCCCCTCCCCTCCTCTTCCCACTAGAAGGAAAAGGAGTGGAAAACCCCCTCTCTATTCACATTGCTATTACCCGCTATTACCTGCTATTCTATTCTCTTCTCTCTTCTCCTTTGTCTTGTTCTCGTGCATACTCCCGATTGAACAGAGAGAGTGTGTGTGTGTGTGTTCGGGACGGGCAACTTCTCATCCTCTGCCTATGTACATATGCCATGAGACTGCTCAGCGATGCTGACGAGGCGGACCTTCTCCTGGTGCTGGCGCAGATGCGAAAGCTCGTCGTCCCTCAATGCGCTCACGCGGGGGAGGAGCTGGCCTTTGTTGCGCGTCGCGACAACCTGATCGACCGCGCCGTGGCCATCATCATCGCCAAGGGGAAGCCATCCGCCGCGGCGTCGCCGTCGCCCACCACGCGACCCGAAACAATCTCCGTGAACCAGCAGGAGTTGGCGAATACAATGATCCAGAACACTTTTGACCAGTACAAGGATCTCCTCCGCAAAAGGCTGCACGACATGGAGGCCGAGGCAGCGAGGTGGAAGCAGATGGCGCAAGAGAGAGAAGCCGTGAGGCCATTGGGCGGCGGCGACGTGGCGGAGAGAGCAACCCAGACACCACACACAATGGAGGAAACTTTGGCGGTGACGGCCCTCACCGCCCAACGCGAGTGGGTCTCCCGTGTGCTGGTCCTGTGCGACGACGGCCACTGCAAGAAAGCCGACGCCGTTGCCGAGGCCTTCCGTGGCGCGGCACAGGAAGCACTTTGGCACCTAGCGCAGCAGCAAGGACAATGCCCCAACCCCTCCTCCTCCTCCTCTGGGCAACGTGCCAGGGTTGGAACGGAAGCAGAGGCTGCCGAAAACGCGGAAGACATGTCGCGACGGGCTCCCCCCGTGGAGAGCAGACGGTCCACACGAGCAGAAGCAGAGGCCAAAGGGCCTTCGGGAGCGAAGAGGAGGGGAGGGGCTGCCGACAAGAAGGCCGCCACCAGCAGCGCGTCGTCGGGGCAACTGCTGCCCAGACACAAGGCCAAACATGCGACACTGATGACCGATGGGGCAGCGGCCCTTTCGGAGAAGCAGCGAGAGCCGACGAACGCGCGTGCAGCGGCTGCACCGGCGCAGGCCCCCGACGAGAATATGCTTTACGCGATCTCCTCGCTCACACTCGCCACGCGAGGCCCTCCTCCTACGGCAAGCCGATCCTCGCTGCCCATCATCACCCACGGAAAGAAGAAGTTTGCATGACCTCCGGCATTGTCCTGTTGGGCAGTCTCCACTTTGATTCCCTACCATCCTCAATGTCCTTGCACACACTTGTATAGTACGCCAATCCCCAAACCACACACACACACACTCAAGCAGCGCACCACCAGCCGCGGGACGGCTGGGGGGGGGGGGAGAAACATAAGAGTTTGCTGCGAATGCGATGTCGCTCCCACACACAGGAAAGAGGAGGAGCACCACCCACAACCCGCCACCTTCCACACCTTCGTCTCGTTCGGCTACGATCACTTGCTGTCCCCCAACACACATTCAGTGAGGAGCAACTAATCTAGCCCGTTAGTTGACAACTAGCCTTCCCCCTCTCCCCCTCTCTCATCTACTCTCACACCCACACCCACACCCCCCAACTCATTCGTCTTTTCTTCTTCTTTGGGAAATGGGCTGCAACGAGAGTCACACCATTGCCGACAGCGATCTGGATCAGAGCCTCATTTTCCAGGAGATGGTGGCCAAGGGCAACCCGCTCGCCTGCGCCATCGCCCGCAACTGGTGCGACTTTGTGCACCAGAACGAGTGCCGCGTGATGGGTGATGTGCTGGAGGCGGAGTGCTCCCGCGGGCTGACCAAGTACATTGTCCACATCAATGGCAGTCCTGAAGAAGCACGGAAGCAGCTACTCACCTACCACGAGGCGCAGCTCGTCGCGCATGCCTTCATGGGCTTCGTGGTCGACAGCCTCGCGGGGAAGAACTGGGGCGGCTCGATCCAGCACACGCTGAAGGGTGCGCCTGGGAAAGAATCGGTGCTCAGCTTCACCGGATGTGCTCTCTACAAAGACGCCGAGTCCCTGCAGGTCACGTGCCCGTACACGGCCAAGTTTGTCTTCTACCTGTGCGGGAGCGGCCGTGTTAAGCAAATCGCCGCCTAGCGCTCTTCGTCGTTCGCCATCTCCCTCTGCCCGTCCCCCCCCCCCCCCATCTCTCTGTGCTACATGTGTGTGCGCGTACCACAAAAACGCACGCACACACCTACGCGTGGAGGAAGTCCGTCACGAGCTGCCTTGCTGTTACTCTCTCCTACATCTCTCTCCTCCATTCTTTCGTCTCATGTGCTTCTCTTCGTCCCCCCCCCCCCTTCTATAACCGCTCGTCAAGATTGGCAGGGATGCCGTTTCTGCGACGCAGACTCGGTCATGCCTGGATCCATCTGTCTCAAAGCTAGTCGTTACCAAGCATCTTTATCACTCATTTCTATTCTCTCTCACACCTCCCGATCCACCCCTATTTCTTCTCCTATCCCTCAGACATGGAGTGTGTTGCCCCCACAGTGTCTGACCTAACGGCAGTCATACTAGCCGCACTCTTTCTTGTCTTTTCGTTTCATCACTCCCTCTTTCTTTCCTTCCCCTCCGCCTGCGTTCGCATGCTTTCTATTTTTCTTCAACGTATGCTATCCTGGATCCAGTTCACGTGAAGGGACAGGCTCGCAATGCCCAGACATACAAGAGCCCATTTAAGTAATAAAACGGGTGGAAGTCATACCTGTTTCCCCCCTCCCTCCCTCCACCTCACACACACACATCCACCCTTTCCTTTCTCTCTGTTGGACGCCTGCCCTATAGGACCAACGTGCGTTCGCCAGGAAAATCCATCACCTCCACGTATCTTTCCCATGTGCACACCATTACCTCCATCTTTCCCTTTTCCTTTCCCTTCCCCCACTCTTTCCCTCTCTCTCTCTGTGGGAAACGCAACGAGGTCGTGCTTACCACGAAGAGAACAATGAAGACGGAGAAAGATGATGATAGCGACGAGGAGAAGGAAGTACCTTTGCGTATACTTCCTCCCCCCCCCCCCCCCCTCCTCCTCCTCGCATGTCTCGGCACAGGACAAACAGTGCCAGAAAGGGCTGGTATGTAGCGTGCACAGCAGGTGTGTGTTTGTGTGTGTCTACGCAACGGTGCTCCCACCGGCTCGTCCTCTCCCCCCCCCCCCATTCAAGCCCAACCTCTCTCGCTCTCTCGCTCTCTCGCTTGTGCCTCAGGATCCAAGCTCTTCTTTCCTTTCCCCTCCCTCATCGTGCGATCCCTTTTACTAGTCTTGCTTCCCCCCCCCCCCCCCCTAACCAACCAACCCTTACGAGAGAGAACGCATCGAAACAGAGCACGATGGGCTGCAGTGTCACAAGGGAGGCCGAGATCGCCGTGAACAGCTCTTCGGATGAGCAGAAGGCCAGCGTTTTCATGCGGCTCATTGCAGAGGACAGGAACCCCCTAGCCGTGCAGCTGGCGCGCTACTTCCAGAACCTGGTGACGGAGTGCAAGTACCGCAGTCAGGGCAACCTCGAGGGCTACGAACGCATGAAAGAGGGCCGTCGCCCCGTCGTGGTGGTCAACGCCAGCTCCAGGGATGCGAAGAAGCATGGCATTGGCAAGGCACCCCTTACCACCTACTCCGTCTACAGCGTTGTCGAGCTCTTCTTGGGCTACGCCGTGCTGTCGCTGCAGAAGGAGAAGTGGAATGGGTCCTTCAACTACCGTATCGAAAAGCTGGACCCCACAACCGGGACCGTCACAAGCGCCACCGTCCCGGACAGCACACGACAGAACATGCTGATTGTGTCCAACAACAAGCGCGTCGAGCCTGACCCGAATGGGATGGAGGGCTACCTCGAGCTGGATGGCAGCATCGACTACTTGACGATTGACCGCCAGCAGACGCTGCACTGCGACTCGCACGTGCGATTCGACTTCTTCCTGCTGGACGAGGTCAAGTTTCCCTCGTGACATGACCTCTCCGCCCCCTCCCCCCTCCCTCCTCATCTATCCCCCCCCCCCCCCCCTTTACTACTTGCTCCATGCCCCCGTGCTCCCTATTCCGCATCATCAACTTGTCCAGACTCCTCGCTTCTCTCTCTCTCCCCCCCCCCCCCCCTCCCCCACCCCAAACCTCTCTTCTTTCTCTTGGGATCCCCTACACATGCTACAGCCCCCCCCCCCTCTCCTTGTCTCACGTTCGCAATACCTTTTCGTTTTCAACTCCTTCCAGCTTCGTGCTTTGTTACTCACATAATCATGGTCCCTCCCTCCCCCCCCCCCCCCCCGCCTTTCCCCTCTCCCCTTCTCGTGCTGTGTCCATCTCTCACACGTACACACACCCCTCCATCGTAGATGCGGAGCGGAATAGAGAAGGGGGGAGAGGGAGACGGGAAAGAAGAAATAGAGCAACATCAGAGGGCATGGGCTGGGCAGCTCTCGGGAAGGGAAAGAGAGAGAGGCCCACCATCCCTTGCTAGCGGCTCAAGAGCTCCCACCACACCTACATGTATAGCACACACACACACTCACACACTCACACACTCACGCACGCACACTCACGCGCGCGCAATGGCATCCCTTGCTGTTTCATGGTGTTACGCAACAACAACAACAACAACAACCAAAAAAAAAAAAAAAAAAACTCATCTTCTTCTCCAACAGTTAACAGTAGCGATAGTGCCACTGCGCCACATCGGTTACTTCCTTTTCTCTCTCTCTCTCCGTCTCTTGTCCTCTCTCCTCTATTTCGGTTTATGTATCCTCCTGTCGGGGCGTGCGCGTGTCCCCCCTTTCCCTCCTCTCTCTACCGCCTTCGGTAGTACACCCCCCTCCCCTCCCCCCCCCCCTCCCCCTTCTTAAGCAAAGTATGAAGACAACTAGCATGTTGAGGGCCAAGGAGGAGAAAGAGGCTCTGCCAACTCATGGCAACTGTTGACGGTTATTGTTCTCTTTGATAGAAGCGAGAGACATCCCAACCCCATCTCCCCATCTCCCCCTCCGCCTCCCCCCATCTTCACGTCCGCGCGCGTTCTCTCTCCCAACCAGCTCCTTGACTTCCTCTCCCCTCTTTCCTATCTATCTCATGTCTATGCGTGTGTGTTTTGTTTTTTTCTTCTTATGCTGATCCACTGCCCATCCGTCCGCGCGTGATGGATTCCCCCCTCCCGACCCTGCGAGGTTCATGAGCGCACATATGCAGACATGCAATACTGTTCGATGCCCCCTGCCCTCACTATCACTATCACTACCTCATCTCATCAGCCTCGTTTCTCGTATGTGCTGTGTTTTGTGTGTATCATCCTTTTGGGAAACTCTATCCCTTATCAGTTCCACTCGCGATACTTCCTTGCTTCCTTTTTTGCGCATCTGATATGCGTATTCTCCTTGTTTCCCCCCTTCCCCCCCCCCCCCCTCCCACTCTCCACTCCCCTCTTTCTCCTGCATCTTTCCGTCTGCTTATTGATCACCTCTCTAGCATCACTCCCAACTCGCACTCACTCACTTATTAGTTCGATCTATCCTCTCCCCCCTCCCCGTCTACCCGTTTCATTCTTACCAAACCCGTACATTCATTGCCTAACAACATTCATCAAAGTAAGGGAAGAGAAGGAGACAAGGTAGTCTCCGAGTCCAGCGCACGCATCGCATGCATGGGGATGCGTACGATGTGTGCGTAGGTGGACGAGCAAGGGAGAGAGGAACTCCCCCTACTCATGTATCCCCGTGGGTGTCGGCATCCATCCTCTTCTCCTCTCCTCCCTCCCTTTACAAACATGGAAGGACAAGAGGGAACACGTACATCTGCATCTCTCCGGTTGCTCTCTCACGCCTCCGGCACCCCCATACTTCTTTCTTAGACTTTTAGATTCACCCCACCCCCGATCTGTTGGCCCACTCGCCTTGACGCTACACACATTTCCCCCACACTTCCTGAGGGAGAAAATGCTCCCCAGTGCACTGTGTCCACTCACGAAGCACTTGGGAAGCACCCCCGTTGCCATCACGGCAGCCAGCAGCAGCCGTGCCCTTCCCCATCCCCACCCCACGAGCACGCGAACGGGCCCTGCTGCGCGGACCAGCAGAGGGCAATCCCAGCCGCCCAGCACCACCACCGCCACGGCAAGGACGACGCCTGCTGTCGGCGCCGACAGCGTGGTGCGAGCGGCTGGGACGTACTACCTGTGGGAGCGGCTCTACTCTACTCACGTCGTCTCCTTCACCGTCGACCGCGTGGCGGACCTTTTTGGCAGCGCCGCCGCAGCACCACCGAGAGGCAAGAAGCTGGACGAGGAGGATGAGGAGGGGCGAGAGAGCGATGTTGCTGTCCGGGGGCCGGTGGCGGCTGCCCCTGTGGAACGCACGCCCAGCACCAGGCCGTCAGAAGCGGAGACAATAGCAGATATGACGCCACCGCCGCTGCCGCTGCTGCGTGGGGGGTTGGGACTCCCTCTCCCTCAGCTCTCCCACGCACACCAATCGTCCACAGCACACGCAGTGGAGAAGCCGGTCCGTGCCAGCCTCAAGCGGTCACGGGAGGAGCAGCGCGCCACCCCACCCACTCCGCTCCCCTCCCTGCGAGCCTTCTACGTGGAGGAGCCGTGGCGAGCACAGACAGACAGCGTCACTGCCAAGGGCCCCTCTCCTCCCCCGCCAGGCATCGGCCTGGGGGGTGGCGACGGGCGGCCAGTGGCGATGAAGGACAAGGATGTCGATGGAAAAGAGGACGCTGTCGACATGAATCACGCGTGCGAGGCCGAGGAACAGCGCAGGTACGATGAAGCCGACGCGAACGAGGAGGCACGGGGAGGGAGTGGCCTGGCGCCACCACAAGCGGATAGCTTCGTGCAGGAGCCCGAGACGGTGCGGGTGCTCTCTCTTGATGTCACGGCACTCCCCGAGGACGACAACGATAACGGCAGCGGCGCGCGGCGGCATCACGCGAACAGCAGTAGCAGCACACAGCACATGAGCATTACTCTCGATGCAGGAAACATGGGGCAGGATGGGAGCGGCTTACCCGACTTGATTCAGGACAGCTTCTCGGACCTTTCCGCGCGGCTGGCGACGACGGCGGTGACAAACACCACGGCCCCCTTCGCCGCGTCGAGCGGGACGACAGGCGACAGCAGCATCCTGTGGGGGGAGGCTCAGCAGGATCAGCACACCATACTCGATGACGACGGCAATGATGCGCCACCCCCTCCCGACCACAGAAGCGAGCGAGGCGACGACTGTGCTGCTCTGCACCTGCCTCCCGCGACGGCGGTAGTAGGTGCGCCGTCACCAAAGTGGAAAAGAGGCAGTAAGCGTCCACGCAGCGAGAGCGATGGGGAGGAGGATCAGGATCATGGGACGGAGTCCGCACAGATGCCATGCAACGATGCCGACAAGGACGCGGGCGAGAGGGAGATGCTGCTCGCAGGGGACGAGGCCCTTCCCCCCTCGGAAGCACCCGACGCCCTCGACGGCGGTATCCGGCAAGACACGGATGAGGAAGCGGACCGACTGGTCAGTCTCGCTAACTCTCCGGACTACATCCCTCGCTGCCACCGTCGAGGGAGCGAACGCCAACGCGGGCACCTACGGATGGCCACCGCGGGTGGTGGGGATAGCACCGTTGCGTCACCCTCGTCCCTACCCCGGTGCCGTAGCTCTCCCCCTTCTCCGACGCCGCTCCCTCGGCGGCAGGAGCAAGACGGGCGGAGTCGTCAATCCACGGAGAAGGCCCGTTGCGAGCGGAGCGATGGCCTCTGTCTGACTCCCTCCCCGTCCACCCGCCACACGCTCACCGCGGCCGCAGAGGAACGTGCGCTGCCGCCTGCGCATGCCACCACCGACCGGAATGTAACTGTGGACGGCCTCGTGCTGACTCCACCCCCAACCGCCCTGCGGCCCGCGAATGAAGAAGAAGAGGCCGATATGCACGACGACGACGACGAGCACTCGCAGGTAAAGGGAAAATGGGAAGAGGTGGAGCACGGAGCGCAGCGGGTGGAGAAAGGAGAAGATGAGGATAGCAAAGAGCTTGCAGAGTCTATCGTCCTGGACGAGGCCGTGGGGGGGCGGGAAGACGTCGGTGTCGAGCTAGCCGAGAGAAGCGAAGCACCACGGCACGCCTGTGGCTGTGCTAGCACGGACGAGGGCCGTGGAGAAGAGGGCTTTCCCTCACTTCTCTCTGCTGCTGCTGCTGCTGCTGCTGTCCCCACCACCCTGCACGACAGCGCGTGCTTCCTCGCTCCCAGCGGTGCCAGCCCGGCCCCGCGCACCCCGTCGGCGCTGCCCGACGGTGGTCCCTACATGTCCGAAGCCCCGGAGCATGAGGACGAAGGGAGAGAGCCTCGTGGAGTACTGCCAGACGACGACACCAACCACGAGCAGTCCACTGCGGTGTTGGCCGACCCCTTCACCATCGCCCCCTCGACGGTCATCACCCCCCTCCAGGCGGACCTCGACGCTGCCGACGATGACGGCCACGGCAGCGGCGGCGGCGGCGGAGATGGGGGGGGTGGCAAGGGAAAGAGCGTGTTCGGCTCGCCGCTGCTCACCGTCCCGCAGAGGGGAGAGACGAGAGAGGAGGAAGGAGAAGAGGGAGGGGAAGCGGAGGGCACAGGAGACTTTGACGATTTCGTTTCTGCGACAACGGCCAACGCGCAGTCCCCCTCGCGCACCCCCAGCCCCCACCACCTCAGCCCAGGAGGCGGGAACGAGGAAGAAGAGGAAGCAGCAGATGCGGAGCCCACATCATCGCACGAGCGCCGTCAACGCCGCGCGGCGCTCTCCCGCTCCTTGGATGGCAAGTCCTTCCTGTGGGCCGAGGAGGCCGACGCCGTTCTGTCGCAGCAGCGGCAACGTCTTCTTCTGTCCCAGCCCCGCACGACAGCAGCATCAGCAGCGGCTGTTTCTCCAACTCCGCGCGACGACAGCAAAGGGCTGCAGAGCCAGCCGAGCATGTTCTCGTTGCCGCGCGGGGTCTCCCTCCCCCTACCACCCCCGCCACCGCACCCCCAACGCCGCTCACCACAGACCCATTCCTTGGCCACCCATGACATCGCCCCCACCACCACCGTCACTACGACTACAGGAGAGGAGAGCGGCGACGAGAAGTGCGGTGCGGTGGTGGCCCGCGCGCGAAGCCGTGTGGCGCCGTCGGTGTCTCCACCCCCCACAGCCCCCACCCTCTCCACCACCGCGAGGAGCCGGACGCACCACAGCCTCAGCGCTGCGCCAACACGGCGAGGCAGGTCGCAGAGGAGGGGGGCCGCCCCACCTTCAGACACCACCGTAGAGGAGGAGGAGGGAAGTGCCACCGGCAGCCCCCGCGTCTACTCCGCCTCGGCAGTCAACACGAGCTTCAACACCGCCGCAAAGGGTGTGGGTGGTGGTGGTGGTGGCAAGCCAAGGGCCAAGGCAGGTCGTCCTCCTCCTCAAGGGAAGGAGCGGCCCACCACGTTGACAGCGGCAGCAGCGAGGCGGGCGGGGCGTGGTGGTGGTGTAGCGGCGACCAAGCAGACCCACCACCACCACGCCCCCGCCAGACGCGGTGGTGGTGGTCGTGGTCGTGGTGGTGGGTCCTCCAACGAGTTTGGCTTTCCTACGACGCTGCTGTCCGCCATGTCCGGAGGCGGAGAGGGCGGCCTGGTGAAGAAGAAGAAGAATATGCCAAGGAAGCGGTGATAGTGGGGCTGCTGTTGGTGTTGCTTCAGACTTGCCATGTCCTCAGTGTGAGGGTTTCACTGTGGAGGGAAGGATGAGAGATGTCCTCCGTCTCCATATGTGTGTGTGTGTGTGAGCCCTGTGTCTTCTACTTTTGCTATCCGCTGTTACTGTGGCAGCCTAACCCCCTATCACATTCACCTAGATCCCTACGCGCCGCCTCGCTGCGTCGCTTCACTTGTGTTCCCACCCCCACACCTTTTTTTTTCTCTCCCTTGTACAGCAGATACTATTACTCAAACATGCACCGTTTACCCCATCGCACTGCCCGACAGAGAGCGCGCGCGAGCAACGAGGAAACAAAAGAAAAGAGAAGAGCGAAGAGGAGAGGAGGGGGGAAATGGACAGAGGAAGCACGTGCGATTCTGCTCATCTCCATTTGTACCCGAGGCAAGAAAAAGCGAGGGTGGGGGGGGGTAGTGCTGACGAACCATAGCGTCCCAGCGTGGCGTACGGAGAGAATCCTAGACAAGACAACAAACAAACGCTTTTCGTTTTCCCTCTCTCCATAAACCCCTTTTTCTTTAGCGTGGTAGGACAAGAACGCACCGCAGCGTCACCTTGTTCACACTTGCACCACCGCCATCCGGCAACCCAAATTGGTAGTCGTCCTCTGCGCGGTTTCGTGTAGCACCTGCTGCTTCGATCACTGTCCATGTCTGGTGATGGCCCGTCCTCATCCTCCTCCTTGCCTCCTCACAAGCCAACGTTGACGGAGGCGGAGAGGCAGGCCCGTAGCGCGCGGCTGCAGCGCGAGCACGAAGCCTACATCCACTCCATCACAACGATGCGTAGCCTGCCGCGGCTGCGCTCCACCATCGCCGGCGCCGGAGGCAAAACGAATGAACAGGCAAGGGTGGCCGAGGAGCGGGAGCGCGAACGCATCGCCCGCATCGCCGCAGCCGCCCAAGACGCGGCAGCGCGCGACGAGCGGCAGCAGGCATTGCAAGAGAAGCAGGCGCGCTTCGCCAGTGCACAGGCCAAGAAACGGGCGAAGCGGATGAAGAAGAAGAAGGTCAATCAGCAACGCTACGGCGACACACGCAAGCGGAGCAGGACCGAGAAGAACAGCAGCCGCAGCAGTAGCAGCAGTAGCAGCAGCGGGGGGGAAGATGGAATGCACACGAAGAAAGAGCCCGACGATACGGCCTGCGAGAAGAAAACGTTCACGACTGATGGCACCCCGTCATCGTCGTCCTCCTCGCCATCAGATGAATGAAGAAGAGAAGATGGATGCACAACAAAGCGATTATCAACAAACACGAAGAAGAGAAAAAGGTTGGAGACAGACAGGGAAGGGGAGATGGTGGTGTATGTACACGAACTGGTATGGGCATGTGTTTACTGAAGGTGTGCACAGGCTTTCTTCTGTTCCCCAACTCTCTCTCTCTCTCTCTCTTGCCTCTTTGTCGGTAGTCTGAAGGTTACACATCTTTCGCTCTCCGAGAAGAGCGGTGGAGGAGAACTACAAGTGACGAAACATTGAAACATAGCGTCTATCCTTTCTCTCTCTCTCCGTGTCTTCTCCCCCCGCTGTGGCGCGTTACCCCATACACACACACCACCACCACCTTTGCTTCTCATTTATTATCCCTCTTCTCCTTCCTAGGCACTCGTAAAGCACTCCTATAGCATTGTGTTTCGCGTTCACATTGTAGAAAGCGGCCTATATATATTGACATTCATACCTACACATCCTCCTGTCCCTCACGCACACTCCTTCTTCCCAATAATAAACTCACCGAGGGGTGTCACCTTGCCAACCACTCGGCTCACAGCATACCACTATACTCTTCTCTAATAGTGTGTTTCCCCCCCTCCCTCTGCCCCCTCGACACAACGATAATCTCTCTCTCTTGACGCAGGAGCAGCACCAAAAAGAAAGGAGAGAGACAGACAAGCAAAGAGTGCGTCCAACCCTTCAAAGGAGAAGTGCATCCCACACACACACACACACCACACACCACACACCACATACCCCCTGCCCACAAAAGGGCACCTCGATTGTGCTGATCACGACCGATATCGATCTCGCTGAAGGAGGAGAAGCAGAGTATACATAACTAAACGGCAGCAGCAACAGAAACAGGTAGATAGAGAGACCACACGAGATGCTTTCGCGCGTTGGTCCCGTTGCGGCGGCGGTGTGGCTGCTCGGACTTCCCTCCGTGTATGTGCTCTACCGCTTTAGGCAGCTGTCATGCATCCGGCAGCTGCGGCCGCGGCGGCTGACGCTGCTCTTCTTCGCTTTTGGCTTCTACGGAGCGTACCTGTACGTGGTGGCCTCACGCGTACTGACGGCCACCGCCGCCGCTGATCCGTCACGGAGTACGCTTCCGCCGCACCAACAGGCGCAGCTCGCAGAGGAGAAGGGAGGGAGCAACAGCTTTCATCAGCGGCGAGAGCCGGGCAGTGGCACAAACGACAACATCAGCAACAGCAATAATAACAACGACAGCACCCGTAGCCTCGGCTCGCTTGTCTGCGGCCCGCTCCGCTACGTAGCGACCGTCCTCGCACACACGCTCTCGGACGTGTACGCCGGCGTGCGGTCGGTGGGCCTTGGCGCCGTCACCAGCGAACGTCTTCTGATGGGGGCAACCGAGTACGTCTACCGTCCCGCACGGCACGTCGCTGCGCGTGCCTGGCACACGGCGACGGACCCGCAGTGGTGGGGCACAGCGTGCCTCTCGCTGCGGAGGCTGCCGGGAGATATCTTCGGCTTCCACGGATACGCACGGGTGCGGTCGGCGTGGTGGCCCGCCAAGGATGCCGGTGTCTGTGCCGCGCTGGCCGTCGCGCAGGCTATGGTTGCCACGTACTTTTACGGAAGCTTCCTCCTTCACACCAACGCCTTGTGGCTTTGTGGGGCCTCCGTGGTGCACCGCCGACGACGCCAGCGAGCCATGACGACGGCGGCAGCAGCCGCACTGAGTGGGATGAGCAGCCGTGCACTCGCCGCCCACCACGCCAGCGCCGCGGTTGGCAGGAACGCATCGCAGCCAACCGCGGATGATGGCTTGCGGCACGCGCAAGAACGGATCGCCAGAGAAGGTAACAACAGCCAGTGGTTCAACGAGATGGCAACGATGCATGCGAGCTCGTTGGCTGGCCGTCTCGCCTCCAGCGGCCGCGGGCAGGGGTACGGGGCAGCTGCTGCTGCTGCTGACAGCTTCGGAAGCAGCGACGACGCCAACAACAAGAGCATCAGGGACGACCGCAGGATGTCCGCTGCTTTTGCTCGATCCCCCCGGCCGCCCACCGCCACTGCCACTGCGGCCCACAACGGCAATCGCAACAACAATTACAGCAGTAGCGGCAGTAGCAGCATCCATAACGCCCTCTTTTCTCCTGCCGAAGTTCATGAACACGGCGGTGCCACGCGTCCCACCTCCTCCTCCACCCTCCCTCCCGCAGCCCCCCCTCTCAGGCCGGGGGAGGACGAGGTCGTGCGACGGGGCCCGGCAGGCACAACCACCACCACGACTAGCGATGACGTCCTCCCCGCCTGGGTGGTCACGGTCCTCGCTGCCTTCCCTTTTTCCTTAGTTTGCGCCGTGCAGCTGACAACGATCCAGCTCACCCGCCTATCCTACATCTCGTACACGGGCGAGGCCAAGTCTCACCGTGCTGGCGATGGTGCCGCCACGGGCCTGGGCATCCTGTGCCCTCCCTTTGTTAGTACTGTTGCCGCCATTGGCCTTCTCGCCGTGGCGTCGGTGCGCGTGGCGTTTTGGCAGTACAAGCGGCGGCACCCGCTCTACCGCCTCAGCGTAGAGGCCGCTCCCACCAACATTGCCACCACCACCCCGTCGGTGGCTGCAAACGAGGAAGGTGGTGTTGTTGGTGGGAGCAGCGTTGCCGAAACACTCATGAGGGCAACAGCGGCCACTTCCTTTGGCAGGAATGTGACCGCTCTGGCGCCTGGTGCCTTGGTCTCTGCAGAATCCTTCTCCTCTACCCAAGTGAGGGCTGCAGGCCGCAACAGCAGCATGGCTGGGCCATCCTTCCAGGCGACACCGTCCGACATGACGGGCCACCACCAGCATCAACCTCCACAACAGCGACGCAGTGTTGGGTTTGCGGGGGCGGACAGTGGCGGCAGCAGCAGCAGCGGGCTCGCTCTTCGCTGCGACGAGTGTCAACGTGGTGGTGGTGGTGGTGAGATGGGAGCCCGCAACAGCCCCGACAGTGGGGCGGTGCATGGTGCCCCCCTTGCGGATGGTGCGCTCGGCTGGGGGGGGAAGGAGCACTACCACACCCGAGGCGCGCTGCCGCATCCGGCCTTCCGCTACGCGGCGCTCACCTCCCTCTCGCACATCCTCATCATGCTTAGCCCGGGCTCCCCCGCGCTATGGTGCCTCGCCCTCTTCACGACCGCCGGCAGCGCGGCGAAGATGATGTGGGACTACACGTGGCAGCCGGTGCAGTGGTTGGCGACGGAGTACAGCGAGCTGTGCGGTCGCTCCGCCTGCACCGTCTTCTTTTCTCGGTCCTTCGTCCCCTTTGACCTCGACGGCGACGAGGACGCGATCGCCGCCGCTGCAGAAGAGTGCTGGGAGGACGAGGCCGCTGCCGCTGCTGCTGCCGACACCATGTGTCCCGACGTGGTCGTGGATCTCAAGCGCGTCCTCACCGATGTGCCACTGAGAGAGGTCGTGAAGGCCATCTCGGTGGCCTCGGGGCCCGGCTCACACGGCGCTGCCTCCGTGACACCCGCTGGGACAATGCCTGTGGAGGAGGGGGGTGGGGCTACCCCGCTGTTCCACCCACTGCGCCTGCCGACGCACTTGTGGTCGTCCGTCGCGTCCAAGGTGCGTCAACGGTGGAGGGGCCGCCCTCGTGCCGCCGCGGAGGAGGTCACGCACTCGCCAAACGGGAACGTCTCTGAGTTGGCGAGTATGGGGAGTGGTGGTGCCCGTGGCGGCGTGCGCGTGCTCTCCGCTGCCGCGGCGGTGAGCGAGCTGCCGGCGATGGCGGTCATCCCGTCCGACACATCTACCGCGGGGCTTACGAGCACCTTCCTGGGGCCCCCACACCGCAAGAGAAACGCTGTGCCCATGGCGGCGACGACGAGAACAGTAGTAGCAGCAACGACCCGGGACACGCCAGAGCCACTGTCGCCGATGCCCTTCTCGTCCCCTGCGCTGCTGCCCTCGCCCCATACGAAGCGGAGGGCCTCTGGCGCTGTGGGCACGGGAACTTCTCTCGCCCCCGCCGACCTCCGCGGCTCTATTCTGATGTCCGCCCCGCAGGCGGTGCGCGGGTCGACGAGTGGTCCCCCTGAGGACCCACAGCGGCGCCATGGCCCCATGACCAACTCCTTCTCCCCCGGCAACGCACCTCTTGAGCTTAATGCCGACATCAACACCGGGGGCTCCACTGCTGCTGCTGCTGCCGCCGCCGCGTTCCCTGGTGGCAAGCCGGGCCGGTGCAACAGCGGCAGGCACCGCGGCAGTGGCACCGCGGCAACGATGGAGGAGAAGGTGCCCACCATTGAGGATCTCGGCGCCGTACTCATGGTCGATACCGAAGGAAACCGTTACATCATCAATGGCGGCGGCGACGACGACGACAGCGCAATGCAGCAACAGCAGAGCGGCGCCGACGACGCTGGCAGCGGCAGCAACAGCAACAGCAATCGCCACACCAGCAGCACAAACCCGAACCTGGAGGGCATGGAGACGAGTGGGACCTCGACTGGGCTGGGCAACAGCAGCTTCGCCCCATTGAACACGTCCTTCAGCCTGCAGCAGAACAACTCCTTCTTGGGTCGCCAGCTGCTCGACGAAGAGGAGAGCTTTGCCCGTTTCCTCGACGCGATCGACAGCGACGGCGACGATACCGCCACGCTACAGAGGCTCCTGCAGGGCCACGGCAAGAACCTCGTGTTCAAGCGCGACCACAAGGGCCGCACCGCCCTGCACCACGCCACCCTGGGCGGGTTCGTGGAGGGGGTACAGCTCCTGCTGGGGCTCGGCGCCAACCCGAACACGATGGACGACGCTGGCGAGGCCCCGCTGCACATGGCGGTGAACCACCACACGGGCATCCGTCGGCAGAGCCAGCTGGCCGCGCAGCACCTCACCACCGCAGCGAAGATCATCACGCAGGTGACCGGACAGCACACGACCCCGCTCGCGGCGGCCATGTCCTCGCATCGGTTGTTGCCACCAGCGGCCGCGGCGTCGCTGAGGATGCCAAAGAAGGGGCTCGTGGTTGCCCTGGTTCACGGCGGCGCTGATGTGAACCTGCCGACGGGCATCACAGGTCTCACCCCACTGCACCTGGCGATCGCCAAGAATGAGATTGGCGTCATGAACACCCTGCTGCGCCTCGGCGCGAACCCGGTGGCCTTCCTCGAGGAGGGCGGCCCCACCGCGCCTGCTCCAAGCGTTGCCGACGCTGCTGATGATGATGATGATGATGATGGAGGAGAGGAGGAGGAGGTGCCCAGGCGAACGCCCAGGAACGTGTTGGTGCCGCCTCCCTGCACCATGAGCTGGGCCGAGACGCACCTCTCCCACGCCGGCATCGCGTCGTCGACGGAGTTCCGCAAGTCGCCCGTCATGCTAGCAGCGGAGCTGAATGCCGATGTCGCCCTCACCTCTATGTTGACCGCCCTCACCATGGCGCGAGAAGCCGCCACGCAGGTGACGGCGGTGGTGGCGGACGACGTCGCGGACCTCACGCATGGGAAGAGCGACGTTTCTTTCTTTGCGCTTCTCCTCCCCCGATGCAGGGACCACCAGCTGTCCGTGCTGCAGGTCGCCCTCGCGCTTGGCCACGCTGCCACCGTCCACGCCCTGCTGCACTACCTCAACGAGGAGAGCAGTCACCACAACCCTGGTGTCGCACCCCAGCGGGCACTGCCCCAGCCCTCCTCCCCTGCCCGCAAGGGAGACGACGGCGGCAGTGTCGGTAGCAGGGACGGCGGCCCGAGGGCAAGGAGGAGATGCGGCTCCTCCGTGAGCTCGCAGGGGTCGGGCGGATGGCGTGGCACACCCACTTCCACCAACCCGCAGGAGTGTGCCTTCCACAAGCGCACCGGCACCTCCGCGCTGGGCAGGCACAGCAGGGCCCGTCGCGGTGCGCGTGGCAGCCAGAGAACCAGCAAGCACGCCCACCGGCAGAGGCAGCAGCAGCGGCAGCGTGCGATGGACGCGGGCGTCATGCCCAGTAGCGTGGTGCGCTCCCGTCGCTTCACCTGCTCTCGTGAGCTGCAGTGCGAGCACGAGCGCAAGACAGTGTTTCACTTTGCGGCCCTTGGCGACTCCACCGAGGCCCTGGCGTACCTGCTGGAGGTCGGCTTTCATGCGCCGGACTTCGTCCCCGAGCACAGCGACTTCGCCACGATGGACACCGCCTGGCACACGCGGCACGGCAACGCCAATGTGCACCGCCTGACCACACCGTCGTTGTCAGCGGCGCTGGCTGGCGCGGTGGGCAGCAACCCCGTCTCGACGGGCGACCGTGTGGATCTCGGAGATGAGGAAGAGGGCACGGCTGCCGTCCAGGCGCCGGAGGGGGAGTGGTTCGACCACGTCAGCAACGACAGCGACACCGCCGGCCGCGGCGAGAGGGTGGTCTCGCCCGCTGCTTCCCACACCACCACCACGGGAAGCGGAGAGTCCCCTCCCCCCTTTGGTGCTTGCCAGACGGCTCGCCAGACCTGCAACAACGAAACCAGCCCCGCCTCCAGCGCCTCCCTCACCCTCACCCAGCGGCAGCAGCGGATGCTCATCCGACGCCGTCAGAAGCAGCACCTCTTCATTCACAGCGTCGTCCAACTTGCGGCGCAGCGTCCGACGATGACGCAGCAGCAGCAGCAGCGGCGTTGGCAACACCACACCCGCGCCGTCCCCTCCACACAAAACCTGTCGGCCACGGACACCTCCGACTTGGGCTCCACGAAGACGACGACCATGACGGGCAGTGGCGGGGGCAGGAAGGCGTCGCTCTTGCGTTATGGTGCAGTGCACGTGGGGGGCGGCGGCGGCGGCGGCAACGCTAGCGCTGGCGCCCGCACACCGTCGACTGCGAGGGAAGCTGCGGGGAGAGAGTCGTTGAACTTTGGGGCTGCCGTGGTGAAGCTGCGGCAGCGCGCGCCTGGCGTGCCGATTGACCTGGCGCATCTAGAGCACCTGGAGAACGCCGTGGACGCGGCCTGTGCGACGGGCAACTTGACCAACGCGGAGAAGAAGCTGACGCAGCGAGCGCTACTGGTCGTGTCGCAGCGTCTGTGGCAGCTGGACCAGGTGGAGAAGCAGTACGCCGGCGCGTCCGTCTACACCAAGACACCCGCGGCACCCATGCCGTCGCCCTCGGCATCGCCCGACGGCCCCCTCCAGTCGTGCGGGGGACAGCTGCCCGACAGGCACGCAACAGGCGGCACAGCAGGCGCGCCATCCGCAAAGCTCTCGTGTGCCAGCCACACACGCACGCGAGCGCGCAGCACGGCGGACACAATAGAGAGAGTCACGGCCGCAGCAGCAGTCACAAAGGCGACGACGACGACGCTCACCCACGCCCCCAGCAGCCGGGACGTCTCGATCAACGAGTCACACTCCTTCATCACTGCTGCTGCCGCTGCTGGCGAGACGACGCTCCCGCAGACGGCGGACAGGAGGAGGGCTGCCCTGACCGCCGCCGACAGCACCATCATCGGTGGGGAAGAAGGTGAGGAAAATGGGCATCAGACTCCCACGAGCCCACTGTTCGTGGACCTGTCGAACATGGACATCGTGCTCTCCTACATCGCCGTCTGCCTGAACCAGTGCGACGACCGCGGCATGACCCCGCTCCACTACGCCATTGTCAACCAGAACGCGAACATGGTGTACGTCCTGTGCATCTACGGCGCGCGCTTCCTCTTCGCTTCACAGGAGACGCAGCGGGCCCTCACGGAGCCCCAACTGCCATTCGACAACGGCGACGGCAACGGCGACGGGCCTTCCGTTGCTGGTGCTGCCGCGACGAGCGGGCCGGCGGGGTCACCGGTGGTCCTGGCACCCCCTCCCGTGAGCCCGGCTCTGACGTGGAGCGAGACCAACTTCAACTTTTCGCTGTCCAGCCAGCAGAGCGTGATGACGCCCACCACGGCGACGGCCACCACCGCTGCTCCTATCGCTGCTGTTGCGGCGGCGGCAGTCACTCCTACCGAAGGTACCGCAACGCCACCGTCAGCGCACCCCCCACACTCTCTTTTCCCGCCACCTGCCGGCGCCCGTGCCCTGACACGCCTTGTGGTACCTGTTCCTCCCTCGGCCCGCTCGCCCAGCGACGTCGCCTCGTCCTACCCCGGGGCCAGCAAAGGGGGCCACCTCCCGTCTCCTGTGATCGACCCTGTTGCCCCCACCGCGCTGGAGCATGCCACGGAGGCCTACATGGACCACCAGGAGCCGGCCGTGCAGGAGGCCCTCGCCGTGGCTGCGAAGACAGGGGACGCGGGGGAGTTCCTCGCGGCCCTGCCCCCCGTCGACCCCGAGGCGTGCTTGATGAAGCACTCCATCACAGCCATCACGGACAGCGGAGCCTCACTGACACGGTCCATGTTCACCTCAGGCACGGGATGGCCAGCGTTGCCGCCAACGCGTCTTGCGAGCGCCTCCTCCGACGTGGAAGCGATCGTGGGCAGCGTGAACGCCGGCGGCGGCGGTGGAGCCGGCTCATCGCTGTCGGCAACGACGGCCGACGCGGCTATGATCACGGCAACATTGGTGTTGAGGCAGCTGGCGCAGCAAGACAAGGACACAGAGGCGGCGGCGCCATCATTGGCCGACACCGGGGCTGCCGCGTCGGCCTCCCCGTCACTGCTACAGAGGTTGGACAGCGCGTCCTCTCCCCTCGTCCCGCTGGTGCTGCCAGTCGGGCAGCTATCCAGCTCCGCCAGCGGCGCGTTGCTCGGGGAACCGTGTGCCCCCGCTTCTGCGGCCATCACCCCAAGGGCGGGACCGACGCTCGTAGATCCTATGAAGCAGTACGTCGACGGTAGCAGCAGTCGGGCGCCGACACCACCAGCGGACCCTGACGCGGAGCAGCAGCAGCAACAGCAGAGGACATACGACAGAGAGGAGCAGCGGGCACTGCTGCTGCGGGACATGATTGAGCCACATGACGTGTTCCTGCTCCACGTGGTGCGCAACCCCATGAAGGCGGAGGCCATTGTGTGGGCGGCGACAGAGGGCATGGCGGTGCACGCGCGGGTGATGGCCGAGCGCGCAGGGGTCACCACGGCGAGGGGCAGCTGAGGAGGGCCACGCAGTGGCCTCCTGGGCACGAAGAAGTGGTGTAGTGGTGGAGTGTGTGTGTGTGTGTGTGTGTGTGTGTTGGTCGTCTTGACCCCACACTCTTGTCTGCGTGAGACATTCGTTCCTCCCTCCTCCCTCTCCCTGGGCCTTTCCTTTTTATATTCACACTCCATCCCTCCCCCCCCCCTCCCTCTGTCTCCTTCATTGCTGCTATACGCCAACGAGCGTAACACACACGTGGGGGGGCACCCCACCCCGGCAACAGAGAAACACGAAAATGGTTAAAAGAGCGACTACCACAGTGTCATGGCAGGTAGACATCCAGTTTGCATCAGGTAATGGAGTGGGAGGGGAAGGGGGAGGGGGGGAGTGCGCTGCGTCCTCCCTCACGCAAGGACGTCCTACATGTATCATGCACATCACTCCTCACCCCACCCTTCTCTGTCATTTGCCACTGTTGGTCCTACTCCCCAATGCCGCTGTCACGGTTAGGATACGCCACCCTCGTTCCCCTCTTTACGACTATTTTCTTTCATATACTATTTCAGAGTCCCTCTTCACCTCCTTTTTCTCTCTCACTCTCTGTGTGAGTTGGCGCTGAGCAGATCTATTCATTTCAGACACAACAATAAGAAAGGGACACGGCAAATGTTCCAGAACCCCAACGCCGCCGTGGCTGCTGCCACAAATCTCGACTCTGTGCGGGCCCGCCACCCCAACAAGCACCAGCCCGCGACAGGGAATGCGGCGAAGGGCTCGGCACCCGGTGCGGCACCAGTCGCGCCGGCGCCGCAGGGCAGCCCTCGAGAGAAGCGGATGCACGCCTTCCTGGACAAGATTGACGACATATTGAACTTCACGGCAAGCAAGGGAAAGGAGAAGCTGCCAGAGGTGCCCGTGACGGCACCCATCATTCGGTTCGATCCCGTCTACATGAGCTACAAGACCTTCCTGTCGAGCGCTGATGTTGTGCTCTCTCTGTTCGCGCTGGTAGTCGTCACGGTGTTGCTCATCTTCGCGCCTGGCGATGCCCGCATGGCTGACCTGGTCGCCCTCTCTCGGGGAAGCATTAGTCGACGCATCGCACGCGATCGGCACGCCGTCCTGCCCCGCATGCTTAGCGCGGACATTGTCCTTCTGCTGCTCAGCGGTATGGCGGTCAACTCCTTGGTCCTGTCCATCATTCGCGTGGTGGAGAGGGAGCACAAGAAGGAGCTGGAGAGGAAGCTGTTTGACGACCTTGACGAGGCCCACGACACGGATCCGGTGAAGGCCGACGCGTACGAGAGAAAGGAGGAGAAGCTGCGACAGGACCGAGCGGCGAAGCGGGCGGCGCTGGACGAGGAGAACGAGAAGCGCAAGAAGGAAGGCAAGCCGCCGAAGCGCCACCGCGTGACCGTCAGCGGCATCGTCGAGGTGGACTCCGTGACGGATGCCATTGTGCCCATCGTCGTGTTCTGGCCCATTGTACTCGGCACGGTTGTCGTTCTGCAAGGCTCCAACCCGGTTCGGGGCTTTGGCGTTGTGCTGCTCTTCACCCACATGGTGATTGGCGCTGTGCTGGCGAAACTCGTGAACAGCACCACCGCCGTGCGCGCCGTGTTTAACGTGATCCAGACAATGTACCAGCTGACGCTTATGCTCATGGTGGGGATCCAGTGGTACAAGGAGTGAAGAGCAACGATGGCGTACGCATTACTATGCAGTACGGCGGACGACAAGGGGCCCATAAAGGCCCTCATCACTCTCACGCACCCCCCCCCCCTCCTCCCCCATAATCACTGGACATGAACACTCAAAGTGTTGTTGTCAGCTCCTTTCGGTTCTTCTTTTCTACTTCCTCGTTCTTCACCAGTTTTGATTCGCTGCTTTCTCTCTCGAGAAGGAGGAAAGCTAAATCGGTATGGATTTGGGTCATCTGCATGGTGTGTGTGTGTGTGTGTGTGTGTGCGGATGGAGGGAAGTTGTGGCGTCGTCTGATCCCGCGCGACGCACACGAGGGAAGGAACGCCATGGCAATCCAACTTTCTCTCACTCTCTTCTCAAACGGTCCTTCTTCCAGATCCATCATCATCATCATCATCGTCTATTCTTCTTCCCCACACACAATAACATAAAGTCTTCGCTCTGTTTAGTTTCTCCCTCGCCGCTATTTCCTTCTTCTTCTCTCTCTAATACTGTAAAGATGCCAGGACCTGGACTGCTCGCCGATGGCTGGTTCCGTGAGGAGAACGAGCAGTGGCCCGGTATTGCGCAAGGCCTCAAGGTGGAGAAGGTGCTCTACGACAAGCCCGGCGAGTTCCAGCACTTGACCGTGTTTGAGTCGGACCCGAAAGGTCCGTGGGGCACTGTCCTGGCCCTGGACGGGGCCATCCAGTTCACAGACTACGACGAGTTCGTGTACCATGAGATGCTGGCGAACCTGAGCTGCTGCTGCCACCGGAACCCGGAGCGAGTGCTCATCATTGGCGGCGGCGATGGCGGGGTGGTCCGCGAGGTCCTCCGCCACAAGGCGGCGGCCTCGGCGGTGGGCGTGAAGTCCATTGAGCTGGTCGACATTGACGGGGCCGTGATTGAGCAGAGCAAGGAGCACTTCCCACACGTCGCGTGCGGCTTCAAGGACCCCATCGTCACCGCCACCATCGGCGACGGCGTGGCGTTTGTCAAGAATGCCCCGGACAGCACCTACGACGTGGTCATTATCGACACCACCGATCCCGCCGGTCCGGCCTCTGAGCTCTTTGGGAAGGCCTTCTACGACAACGTCCGTCGCATCCTGAAGCCTGACGGCATTGTCTGCAACCAGGGCGAGTCCATCTGGCTGCACCGCCCCCTCATCGAGAAGATGATGGGCTTCCTGAAGACGGACGTGGGCTTTGCGAGTGTCAAGTATGCCATGATTTACATCCCCACCTACCCAGGCGGCAGCATTGGCACACTGGTGTGCGCGAAGAGCGCCGAGACGAGTCTGGTGGAGCCGTGCCGGCCGGTGGAGCAGATGGCGCACGCCAAGGAGCTCAAGTACTACAGCACCGACATCCACCGTGCCGCCTACGTCCTGCCCCGCTTCGCGGCCTACCTCAACGAGTCATGAACAAACATGGCGGAGAGAGAGGAAACATGGCAGATACCGCCTTACTTGCCTATGCAAGGGCAAAAGGTCTTGGTGGACACGTGTGTGTGTGTGTGAATGCACAGATCTTCTATCTTCTCTATTATGGTTACGACGACTGCTACGACTAGGACTACCCGCCGTCGCTCTCCCGCTCTCTTGTCGTTTTTTCTAATGATCCGATAGCGTATGTCTTATATGGTTTCGCTCAAAGAAAAGAAAAGAAGAGAAATGAAGAAGAGGCAGCGGGCGAATCACTTCATTCATCGCTACGCGCATACGTGTGTGTGTGTCTCCATCCCTCTTCTCCGTCGTCGCACGTCCCCCGCAGGAAGGAAGTGGATGGGGGGGGGGGGGGAGGAGCAACGCGCGCGACACTCACACACGATATGGTAATGCATGGAGGGGGGGGAGGAGTACTTCCTGCAGCACACGTGGGGCACGCGTGTCGAGCACATATGCATCTGTCTATCCTCTCACTCTCTCTCACTCTCTCGCGTTCGCTTTCTTTCCATTTTTACACGTGCCCGTTCTTGCGCGCTGTGGAGGTCGCCCAAGCCGAGAGTGCCCTCCCATCCTCCTCCCATCCTTCCTCCGCGACTCTCCTGTTGGCATTGACCCCATCTACGTAGAGGCGTTGCTGTTACTCTTGCTCCGCTCCGCTCCCTCCCTCCCCACACACCCAGACAGACACAGGGGAAAGGAGAGAGAGAGAAACAAACTGTAACGCTATCCACTCTTGCACACTTCTTCTTTCATCTCCATTTAAACTCCTTTTACTCATTTTGCTACTTTGAGTAGGGCGGCGGCCCCCCCGTCCACTCTGTCCACACACATACACCATGAGCGAGAAGGCGGGCAGTTTCCCCTTGCTTGAACATGTCCTGCTGCTGCGAGCCGCGCTACCTCGCGACGCCAGGACAAGAAGCAGCAGCGACAGCCTCGCGCAGCTCACCCCCGTTACAGTCATCACGACTCCCTCATCTCATCCTCACTCCTCCTCGCCACCCACCGCGGCATCGCTGCTGGAGGAGGAGCCGGCCCTCCGCGCTACTCTTGTCTCCTTTGCCACGGAGCTGCTCCAGCAGCAGGCACTGCACCAGCAGCAACGTGGCCACGTGAAGGAGCTGTACCATCAGCTGGAAACCGCCCTTGACGCCGCCGACAGCGACAACGACGACGACGATGACCCGACCAGCCACAGAGTGCCCGCGGCAGCAGCGGCGGTCCACACCCCAACGAGCAACCCCGGTCGCGCGGCACGCACGCAACACGGGCAGCGGAGCTTGCCGAGGCTAGAGGTGGAGCAGGCGATTGTGTCGATGGACAGCGCACGCGTGAACCCGTGGCCGATGCTGCCGGTAGCGAAGGAGGGGCTGTTCGTGCAAGTACCCTCGCGCGGCTACGTGCAGGCGTGTCGTCGCTGGGCCTCCGAGGCGGCCTACCCACCCGGAAGCGGCGAGGCACATGGGGGACACGTTGGCGGCAGCGGCAGCGGCAGCAGTGCATACAACGAGCAACCGCCCAAGAATGCTGCCACGCTGCTCTACGCGGACACGCAGCGGTACTACGCCGATGTGGTGATGCCATCACACCACAGCCAGTCGCAGGGAGGAGGGGCGGCAGCGAGGGCTAGGACGGCGGATAGTATCGTGAAGCGGAGGCGGAATGACGAGGGCTTCTTGTACGGGTACGCCATGTACCTCAGCGCGAATGCCTTCTTCTTTCCTCTGAACGGTGGTAGCAGCGACAATGGCAACGACGATGACGACGACGACAGTAATTCAGAAGGGGGCGAGAAGGCCCTCGTGCTCTGCGTGACGTCCACCTCACCCAGCTTCAACTTCATGCGTGGGGTGGCGCTGGAAGCGGTGCAGCAACTCTGTGCCGCGGCCAGGAAGGCGGCCAAACGTGCCGACGCCTCCTCTGCGTCGGGGTATGCCTCGATGATGACGGCGCATCTCCTGCAGGCCCTCGAGCCCTTCCGCGAGCTTACGGACCCGTGCAGCGCGTGCTGCCTGACGCCGCCCGGTCGCCCCCTCCCCCTCCACCTCCCTCCCATCACCGAGAAAGCCACCTTCCGCGCGAACCGCCCCAGCGACCTGCTCTACCCGTACCTGGACACCCCCATGGCAATGCTGCTGCTCAGCTTCCCCTTCGCCGCCCTCAGGGTCCTGCACGCCCTCCTTCTTCAAGAGAGCCGCGTCGTGTTCATCGGGGCCTCGGCGCAGCACGCATCGGCCTGCGTCGTGGCCGCGACCAGCCTCGTGTCGCCCATGCAGTGGTGCAGCCCGATCATTCCATACGTGACCCCGTCCCACCTTGCGGGGAGCGGCCTGCTGGACACACTGCTGGCCCCGTCGGCGGAGATGGAAGCCCGCCGGCGCGCGGCACGACGCCTCCGGCGAGCCGCCCCGCAGTCCTCCTCGTCATTGTTGGAGTCGGGCGGCTACCTGCTGGGCTCCACCGCGGCGCTCGTGCCACAGTTAATGCTGCGACTGAGTGCCATTGCGTCGTCGTCCTCACGCAACGGCGAGCTGCGTGCGCTGGGTGCCGCCACTGCCGGCACTGACAGCCGCCAGCCGAGCGCGCTGGAGAAGGAGCGGCTGTGGATCGCCGACGCGCGCACAGGGAGCATTGGTGTCGTGCCGCTGGAGCCGCTGTCCCTCCTCTTCACTCAGACAGGCGGCAGCAGCGCAAACCCAACAACAACGGCGGCGGGGACGGTGCCGCCACAGCCGCCGCGCGTCAGCTTTCCGAGCAGAACAGAGTTCCAGCGCCGGGTGCTGAAGCACGCCACCTCGCAGAACGCGGCCATCATTTCGTCCTTCGCCCTCCTCGACATCCCACCCGTCCACGACAAGCTCAAGAGCGCGGTGAAGAGCGCCGTGAGCGCGGACCAGCGGTTGGCGTTCCGCCTCGCGCTTGAAACTGTGGCGACGCTCTCGCAAGAGCGGCTGAGCACACGCGGGGAGGAACAGGAGCAGCTGGAGGCCCTGCTCCGGCTCATCAAACTGCAACTCCCCAACAACCACGGCAGCGAGGGACGAGAGGTGGCGGCGGACTGCGGTGACGGTGGGGCCCGAAGCACTCCGGGCATACCCTCGTACACTCCGTCTGACCACGACAACGACATGGGGACCGGTGGCGACGGCAACGAGTCCGACACCGACAGCGCATCTGGCAGCGGGGCCTCCAGCTACGGCGGCTCGCTCTCCGCGCTGCCCACCCCCTCCCCGCAGCAGCAGCGAGGTCTGCATTCACCGCCGCTGGCGGCGGGCACCGGGGCAGCCTTCGCGCTGAGCTCCTCCTTCGTGGCGCCGAATGCAAGCATGACCACCAGCGTTGCCGGGCCTCGTCCCCTCAACGCTGCTGATTTCTTGTCGCCTCGTGGTGGTGGTGGTGGCAAGGCTGCGGGGATGTGTGGTGGCCCGCCAAGCTTGCCCGTGATCTCCTCCGCCGGCATTGTCGAGGTGCACGCCGCCCTGCTGGAGTTTAACGCCCATCGCCTCCTCGGCAACTACCGGAAAGGCCTACTGTACAGCCAGTCCAAGGTGGCGGGGATCAACAGTGCCGCGTTCCTGCCGGAGAACTTGAACAGTAACTTCAAGCTCGCCGAGGCGATTGGTGGGACGCACATGTACGGGCAGTTTCAGAAGGCACTCCTGTGCGTGGAGGGCTTGGGGCTGCAGCGGGTGCTGCGGGGCGAGTTCATTCCGCTCTCCCTGAGCGCGCCACCCACCGCGAGTCATCCACCAGCATCGTCGTCATCGTCGCTGCAGCAGCAGCAGCAGCAGATGGCCTTCAACTACTATGTCGCGCACCCCCGCATGGTCTCCCTGCTGAACCTTTTTGTCGAGCGCAGCAAGCGCAAGTACGGCGACCTCTTTCCAGACACCAACGCCATCAATGGCACCTCGGCGTCCGCGGCGGTGTACTCGTCGATGATGGCCGTGGCGAACGACGGCGTGGCGCACAGCCACCGCATCGCTCTGGCGGCCGTCACGCCATCGGCCGTCAACGCGCCGGCCTCCACCCTTCCCGTCGTAACTCCTTCCCAGCACTACCGTGTGCCTGCCATCGCCTTCATTGCCGGCTACGAGGGTACCCCGCTCCCGTCCACAACAGCAACAACGGCAGCAACAGCAACGCCTGGCAGCGGCAGCTATGCGGATCCGCAAGGTCTGGGCGTGCCACCCATGCCCACTCCCAGCAGCAGCGGCAGTGGTGGTGGCGGTGGCGGGGGGGTGCGGAAGTTCTTTGCCAAGGCGACACGAGCGGTGAAGCACAGCCTTGGTGGCGGTGGTGGCGGTGGCAGCAGCAGCAACTCCTCCTCCACCTCGCACGTCGCCACCGTGCCGATTCCTGTCTACATCCAGGCCTACTGCTGCTTCGTGGACAAGAGCAACGGCGGCGGCACCCTGACCACCGCAGATGCGAAGAAGCTCACGCAGCTCAGCCAACGGAGCCGTCAGCGCACCAAAAAGCGACTGAACCGCTTGGCAGCGGCGCTGTCCTCTGAGGAGCGGCAGCAGCGAGGTGGCAGCAGCGGAGGAGGGTGGCCCCACCAACGCCGCCGAAACAAGCGAAGAGGAGAGTCAACGAGCCCCAGCACAGGCACGAACAGTCCAGGCCTTGCTTCGTTTGGCAGCGGTCACGCGGGAGGAGGCGAAACCAACAGCAGCCGTGCGGGCGGTGGAGGCGGAAAGGGGAAACGGTCGGGACGGCGTCGGCACACACCGAGCGTCGACGTCAGCTTCACCGCCACTGGAGAGAGTGCGGCAGAGCAGATGTTGGAGGAGGAGACCGCCCGGATGCTTGCCATGCACCAGCAAGCCGCTCTCTGCGTCGAGTTCGCGATGCCGGATGGGCTGAGCGCCAACGAGCAGGCCTTGTTGGCCTCGGCGGCCGCTGCGGCTGCGGGTGAGGACGGCGTCGCCATCACCAGCACCGGCGGCAGTGGCAGCAGTAGCACCAGCAACAAGAATAGCAGCGGGATCAGTGGGAGCGCACAGCAAAGCAACGGAGGCGGAGGAGGCTACACATCGGGCATGGGGGTGGAGAATGAGTACATGCGGCATGTGGCGGTAGGGCACCACGGCGGCGGGGAAGCCGCGGCTGGTGGTGGCGCCTCCGATGACTTCCCCAAGGTGACGGGCGGCCTCGGACCCGTGCTGTGCCGCCCCCTGCCCCTGGACGTGATCCATCAGTTCGCCGAGTACCACCCCTTGCTGACGAGCGCTGGACGAGATGAAGCGGACGAGGAAGGCGGCAGCGCGCACCTTGGCTTCCCTGCTGTGGCCCGGTGCCCTGGCACCACCGTGTCCTACTCCTCCCCCACCATCGACGTCGCCTTCACTAGTGAGAACACTCAGAGCAACCACAACAGCAGCGGCCGACGCGGGGCCGACGAGGATGCGCAGCAGCAGCAGCAACAGCAGTACACGGCGGCGACCATCACCACGAGCAAGGTGGAGCTGTACACCACACTCGGCACGCTGTGCCCGTCTAACGTGGCCGCCTGGGTGTCTGCGGAGAGGCTGGCAGAGATTGCCCTGCTGCAACAACAACAACAGGAGCCCGACGGAGGGAAGGAGAAGGAGGAGGAGGCACGCGAACGGCAGGCAGGCGTGTTTGTGCCGGCGGAGGCGGCGCCAACCATCGCCACGGCCACCGCCACCGTGAGCGGCAACAAGGAAGGTGGAAGCGTCGGCATACCGCCGCCTCAGGCACCACCACCACCACAACGCCGCGCACTCTTCGACCAACTGTTCGACGACAACGAGTTGCCAACAGGCGACCAGCAGGGCACTAGGAACGCCACGGATGGTGGTGGTGGTGCCGCCGCTCCATCCGCCTACGCGGACTGGGGCAACTTCACCAGCGGCGTGCCAGACGGCTTCTCCTCTGGCGCACCGACCAGCGACACCTTCCCCAGCCCACCGATGCCGACAGCGGCGACAGCAACGTCCTTGGCTTTTGTCCCCCCTTCCTCCCCACCTCAGCAGCAGCCGTCAGCGAACCAGAGGAAGGACGAAGGACCCGCCACAGCAACAATGAGGGGAGCTGGCGACGAGTGGAGCAACTGGGGCATGCAGGCACCAGCCACCATGGCCCCTAGCAGCACCCTGCAGCGGCACGAAGGGCAGGCAGCCCAACAGCCGCAACCATCCACCACCACCACCACCACTGCTGCACCAGCACCAGGGAACGTGATGGACGAGCTCTTCTCCTTTGCTCCGCCCCCTGGCGGCGGCGCGAGGACCAGCACCCTTGACGACTTCTTCCTCTCGTAGCAGCGACAGCAGCAGCAGAGGAGGAGGAGGAGAACCGTGTTCCTGCGTCTTGAGATATGCACAGAACAGGCATAGTTGAATGACACCGCGAGAGAAAAGGGACAGGGGAACCTCCCTCCTCCCCCGTCCTCCACTCTGCTTTATTTTCCTGACGAGGCACTGCGCACCACTTCCCTCCTCCCGATCATTGTACAACACTCACACATTCACACACAGACACAGCGCAAAGGCAGACAAGCGGTCACCCTTTGGAGGATGAAGCATCCATAGCCCATGAATACAGAGAGGGGGAGGGTGTCGTGTGCGTGTAGTGCAGAGGCCATCCCCACTATCCCTCCCCCCTTTTCTCGCCACTACCACCCATCTCTCCTCCTCCCTATGCCCTTTGCATGTCTTCCTATGGAGGTGTTATTCGCAGCCGGCCGAGGACCAGGAGAAGGAAACTGAGACAGGACGAGAAGGATACACTGCCTGCTGCTTCCCGCTGTGCGGGAGCTCCGCTTTTCGTAGCGAACCAGAGAAGGGGGACATACACAAACACACACACACGCGCACGCGCTGTCCTCGCGCACATATATACCCCCCGCTGTCCTCCTCTCCTCTCACTATTCTCGTTGTTGTTCCTATATCTATCCCTCTCGCTATCGTGGATTTTTTTTGCGGGCTGCCGACAGTTGGTTGATTTGAGGGCCATTCATGGCGTCGTCGTCCTCCTCCGCCTCGGTGCAGGAGTTGGTGCCGCCCATCAACTTCTCTCTCGTGTGCCCCGGCGTCTACCGCAGCGGCTACCCGACAAAGAAGAACTACCCCTTCCTGCGTGCGTTGCGGCTTCGCAGTATTCTCTACCTCTGCCCCGAGGAATACGCCGAGACAAACTTAAAGTTCTGCGAGGAGAATGGTGTCGCCCTCCTGCGCTTCCCCACGGAAGGCAACAAGGAGCCGTTCACGGACATCTCCGAGACCCTGATGCACCGCATCCTCACTGCCCTGGTCGACACGCGCAACCACCCCACGCTCATCCACTGCAACAAAGGGAAGCACCGCACGGGCACCGTCTGTGGGTGTCTGCGGCTGCTGCAGGGCTGGTCGCTGGTCTCCATCTTCCGGGAATACAAGGCCTTCTCCGGAAACAAGGCCCGTGTGAGTGATCAGACGTACATTGAACTGTACTACCCCATCGTGCTCATCACACCGCCGCACGTGGCGCGCTGGCTGGCCGTTACGCCGCGCACCAAGGTTGTGTTCACGCAGCGGGAGTTGGAGGAGGAGGAAGCCGTGCAGCTCGGCGCGAGCCTGCTGGCCCCCATGCCAAAGCCAGAGAAGGTCTCGAAGAAGAACAAACAGCAGCAGCAACAGCAACAAGATGGTGGCGTTGGGGAGAGCAACACCGCGACGTCGACGACGGCGGCGGCGCCAGGTAGCCCCGCTTCATCCAACATGGGGGTAGCCACAGCCGTGTCCGCTGCTTCGCCGCTGGCCTCTGCTGCAAGCACCACCACCACCACCACCCATGTGACTACCTCCAACGCGGTCACAGGTGCTGCTACTGCTGCTACCCTTGTCGCCCCTTCATCAACAGCAACGTCCAAGGCAGCAACAGTCAAGGGCGGTGACAGTGCCACCCCCATCGTCATTACTGTCCCACCCGCTGAGGCGACGTCAGCGCCGCTGCCGCCCACGACGATAGCGACCTCTCACAAGGGAAATGCAAATGCCCTTCGCAGTAGTACCCCTGGCAGTGCCGCACGCGGCGGCGCCGACTCGCCCGCCCTATCCGGTGTACCACCACCGACACCAGAAGCGAAAGCAGGCAGCGGAAAGGGTGAAAAGACAAAAAGGACGAAGTGAAGGCTCTGGCGGTCTGCTCGCATCTCACAAGAAGCGCACATTGCTGTTGCTGCTTTCGGACGGCTTCACTTCGCATTGACTTTCAATGAAGCCGGCAGCGCAGTCTACCCCCCCCCCCCCCCCTCCTCCCCCGAGTGTATCCCCTCTGCTGCCTCACGGCTGCTCCAATAACCCTCATGTTTCCTCCTTTCCTCCACCGTGTGGCTGTGTGTGTGTGGGGGGTGCGTCCTCGTCGAGAAGGCTCCGCCCATCCCTCCGTCATGAGGAAGCAAGCAAAGAAAGATGTTACCGCTTGCGAAATCAGCCTACTACTACGCCTCTCCTCCTCCACCTCCTTCACCTCCTCGAACCCGACAGGCGGGAAACGATTGACGGCACTGCGAAGTACGCAGGCCCCTTGCTCCTTTCTTGAACTACTCCTTCCTATTGCTGAGTGTCCTCCCATACAGAGAGAGACACACAGCAATAGGAACTGTACCACTACTACCACTGCTACTACTACCATCACTTCACTTCTTTCATTCTTCTTAGAGACGTGTAGCACTCGTGAGCAATGCTCTCGCAAACTGGCAACAATGTGCCTGAGGATGACGACGCCGCCACGGCGGGATGGTCATCCTCAGACAATAACAACAATGGTAGCAGCATGTCGCAGACGGCGCCGCCAGAATCTCCGCCCAGCTCGCGCTCCGCCACCCACGAGTACACCGGCGCCATCCCCTCGCTTCCCCAACCCTCTTCCCGTTCCTCACCAGCAGCCGCGGCTGGCATTGTCGCAGTGCCTATCCTGCGAAGCGATCCGCTCTCCCCACCCCGTCAGCCACAGCCACCACCATCAGCGGAGGCCACGGCAGTACCGTACCAACGAGGCACGAGCCGGCCTCCTCCTTGGCACGATGCTGTCAGTGGGCCGACCTCCGTCAGCCCCCCTGTCGCCCTCGTCGTCACCAGCGGAGGTGCGAAGAGGAGGCACACGGGCATCGCGAACAGCACTAACAGTAACAGCACCGCCACCACAATGAATTGCACAGGAAACCGCAGCCGCGGCAGTGGCTTCACAGGTGTGGCCAAAGTGCAGAGCGGCAAGTACAAATCTGCTGGTGGCAGCGGCCACCGCCTCCACCGCCGCCGCCGCTCCGTCTCCCCTTCCTCCCTCCTCATGACATCGCCAGAGCGCAGCGGAGACAGTAACGGGAGCAGCTCTCTCGGCCATGGGAGGCGGCACGGGGCGGGGCGTCCGAGGCCGGCCTCCGCGGTGTCCCCGGCTCGTCAGCTCTTTGCCGCCCAGCGGGACCTGTGCATGCTTGCGGAGGACGTCATCGCCCGTCACGGGCGGCCACCGGCCGTGCCCTCTGCAAAGGGCAACGGCAAAGCGGGAAATGGAAGCACACAGGCAGACGACGGCAACAACGAAGAAGAAGGAGAGAAAGAAGGGCAGCAGGGCCACCCCCAGCGGTCACTCCTTCACGGGTTCCTCCTGCCCGCCCCTCGCCAGTACGTGTCGGAGCTCGAGAGGAGACTTCAGGAGGTGCACAAGCGCGCAGTAGAAGGCAAGACGGGGAAGCCCGTCGTCGTGACGGTCCCCACCACCACCGCCCCAGCCTCCTCTCTCCTCGCCGCCTTCTCACCCTACACGACGCCCACCGCGGTAGGAGCAAGGATAAAGACGAGGCCTCGGGCGAGCGCGCCGCTCGGGAAGCAGCGGGACGCGGGCGGCGTCGGTGTCGGTGTCGGCGCTGCCCAGCGATCCCTGGAGTCTAGCCCTTCTGCATCAGCGCAAGCGTCATCATGGTCTACGACAAAGTCCATGACGGCTCCATCGCCAAGCGCGGCAGACCCTCTCCTCCCCTTGTCTCCCCCAGCAGC
>JASAOB010002749.1:0-51335 GCA_030849825.1 Herpetomonas tarakana | reverse complement strand
GTTTAGTTCTGGAGCGAATCAAAGCAGACCAATGGGACCACAAGATGGGAGAGGTGCGGTACAGAGCACAAAGGAGAATAGGCAAGACACCCCAACCCACGAAGCCACACCCAAAGATGAGGCGCAGGCAGTACACGGTTGTCATCTTCTCTGAATCCCTCTCCCCCCTCATGGCCCTAGGAACGGGCCCCACCACAGGTGGAAGATGGAATATTGAGGCGCATCTTGGAGCAGCTACTCACCCTCATCAAGTTGCAGGTGCGCATCATCATCCAACTCATCTTTGGCCACTGTGGCATCGAGGGAAATGAACTGGTCGACAACGGGCTGGCAAAAAGTGCACAAGAGTGCAATCAAAACGTGAATGGCTGGCTCACCGACGCAAGCACCACCATCAAACGCAGCGCCCCAATCCGACGAAACTACACACAACGGCAGGGCACACCAACAGACCGGAGCTATGCCATTCCAACCCGACCACCCCCCAAGAACATGGGACTCCCCAGAGAAGTTGAGACCCTCATGGCCCAGTTTCGATCGGGTGCAAGTCACACCTCTTTGGTTACATGAAAGCCACCCTAGACAGATCGGAGGACACAAAATGCAGATTCTGCAAGTCTGCTGCCGTCACATCCGAGTGCCACGGCACACGCCCACCGCCAGAGCCCCCACCCAAACACATTGCTCGCGCATTGCGCACAAATGACTCCCTGTTCCGCCCTCTCCGCGCGTCCATACTCGCCAACCGGACAACCGCCGCAAAACACTTGATGACTCGTCACGAGATCACGAAATGCGCAGCGTCAGCCCTGTGCAAGAAAGCCCACAAAGTGTTGACAGCTGCTGGAGAGTACGTGTGCGAGAAACGTGACCACACCACCATACTCCGGAACGACTTCCAAGCACACCTCCGCACGCACCTGCCGCAGACCCAACTCCCCGGAAGCCGCAGAAAGAGGGGGAGATGGTCAAAGGGACACCGGACAACAAAGCAGAGCCCAGTCGGAAACTACAACGCACAGAAACGATCCCCTGCCCCCTTTTGCCAACAACCGTGCACTTCCGCGCACATGAACAGACACCAAGTGGCCTGTCAGAAGAAACGAGAAAGGGCGGACAAATCCAAGCAGGGCAAAAGACCCCGCGACCTCCAGGCCGCGGCGACACCCAACACGCTGTCACCGACCCAAGCCCCAAAAAGCAGCACCAGTCCCGCCAAGTCCCCCACCGCAGCTTCATCATGGAAGAGCCCAAAAGAAACGACAGGCAAAGTACCCTGCCCAGTGTGTCACAAACTCTGTGGAGAAGACGTGATGGAGCTTCACATTGCCGTGAAGCACACCGCCCCCGCCACCAGAAGCCTCCACTCCAACGACGCACCGCACCACGGAGAACACAAGGACAGAGGACACCGAGCTGCAGAATCGAGTTCAGAACACGCCGAAGCGTGTATCCCCATCTTCACAACACCGATCCCCACCAGACGCAACAACCACAGCCACGGCCAACCACTCCCCAGAAGCAGCTTATCACCTCTGCGGAAGAAGGCCAGACACACAAAGGCGCACAGCAGCAACAGAATGTCGAAGCAAAGTAAGAAATGCAGCCGCCAGGACAGGGATCCACAGATGGAGAACCCAGCCCCAGAGAACACGTCCTCTAAAAATGCTCAGTCCCCCAAAGGAGCCCCCACCAATGAACACGTGAGCCCAAACAAAACTCCAGCCAAGACCCCCGCCCCGACTTCCCCACAGCCCCCTAGACACAGCACTTCGCCAGCGACCCCAGGCCCATCAGCACCCGCCCAGAACACAGCCCCCCCGCCCCACTTGCCGACACCACAGCAGCAGAGAAAACGGAGGAAACAGGAAAGGTGGACATGCGACATTTGCAAGAAAGGTGTTGCGATGTCGTGGGTCGAGAGACACAAGAAGAAACACACGCCAAAGAGGGGATTAAGGAGCAGGATGCACCAACCAAAGCACCCGCCACCGCACCGCCCCCACGACCATACTCATGCCCCTCATGTGACCGATCATACATTAATCGAAAAGGCATCCTGTACCACCTGGGCCACGACTGTACCCAAACGACGTTCTACAACTACACCTCGCCCGGAGCACGAACGACCCAAGTGCCACGACCAAGTTTCAGATGCGCTGAACCAAACTGCGGTCACACTTACATATCCGCATCGAGGTTGCAAGGACACATGGAACGTGCCCACGGGGGGCCAATAAAGAACTGCCCGCCATACGCAGAACTCGCACCTCGCACGAGGAAACTCCACATCACACACACTCACATGCCCAGGAACGGAAGCATTGCGACGCAAATACGACGTTGAACTCGAAGACGATGACAAACCACGCCCATGGAAAAGGAGAAGACTCCTGCTCAGCCGCAAACTAGCGCGGTTTCTCTGTGAACTCTTCGACGTCCCATGGCCCGACTCCCTCAGGTATGACGAAGATGAGGTGGAGGAAGTCCAAGACTCCCAAACCTCCGATGACGACGAGCACACCGAGCCTTCCATTGATCCTTTTGATGTGAACGATGATAGTGGCGACCATCTGGCTTCCTCTTCCGCCATCCCGAACTAGGGAGGATAAAAAAGTTTGACAAGAGTGGGGTTTGAACCCACGCCTCCAGGGGAGATCACGACCTGAACGTGACGTCTTAGACCACTCGACCATCTTGCCTCAGTGCCAAAACCGGCAACACTTGAGCCCATCTGCTGGAAGGCATTTAAGGCAGGGAGACTGTTGTGCAGACTGGTTGTCTGGTTAGTTCAAACGGTAGAACAGCGGCCTTCCGACCCCAGAACTTCGCCAATCCAGGTTCGAGTCCTGGATCAGACATCTTTTCTCCTTCCTTCCTTGATTGGTGTGCTGCTTTCCTTTTTTTTTTGCGAGTTTGGGAGATTGAGGAAGAGAGCGAGGTGGGAAAGGTGAAAGGTGAGGGAGGCATGTTTGTGTTGCCCACCACCACAAATGGAAAGCGAGACACAAAGGGAGCACCGAGACCACAGAGGCGACAACACGGCGCTGGGGAGGCACGACAGGAGGCAGGAGAGCGACCTCGGCGACTTCGCTTCTTGTGCGGGTGGTGCGTTCGTGCATGAGGATGCTTCTTTCTTTCTTCGGTTGCTGAGTGGTTAAACAGAGGAAAGGGCGAAGAGACAAGTTAGGAAAGAAGAGAGAAACAGAGATCAGGAGGAAAATACGACAGGAGGGAGGAGAAGGGGAGAAGGCAGAAGGAGAGAGACAGAGTGAGTGGGTGGGAGAAACTAACGGTTATGATGATGATGAACGAAGTAGAGTAGTCAGGAGTTACGTTTGCCTGAACGGCGGCGCACAAGGAGTGAGGTGCGGGAAAGAGACGAACAAGCAGAGTTGCAGTTGCGTTTCTTTCCTTGCTGAAATGTTTTCTTCTTCTTGTCTTCCGTGGCCTTCTTTCCCCATGTGGTGTCTCTTCGCATTATGTGCTTGCTCATACACCTCCACAAACTGCTGAAGCGGCGGTGTCTCAGCTAAGTTCCCTCTTCTCTCTCCAGCATTTGTACAGGGCACCGAAAAGAGAAGGAGAAGCAGAGAAAGGAGAGCGGAGGAGTAGTTGCAAGGAGTCACGCGCAGGGGATGGCGAAGGATACGGAAAGCGAGAGGCGGAAAAAAGGTTGCACACGCATACATATGCACAAGGCGGTGAAGGAAAAGTCGAATGCTCGAAAGGGGAATGTGAGAGAGGGAGTTTCCTAAAAGGAGAGAGAAAATGAAGAGAGGTGTGAAGCGGAGGGGGTGGTGGGAGGGAAGAAGCAGCAGGTGGTGGTGGTGGTGGGGGGAATGTGAATGTGAGATAGAGATGAAAGAACATGAGAGGAACATTGGAAGATGGAGAGGCGGGGGAGAGGGAGGGAGGGGGAGAACCGGCAACGGTGGGAGAAGATAAAGGCTGCGGGGGATAGAGTATGGAGTATTTTTTTTTGATGGATCATCTGTCGCGCGCCACCTTCCCGTTTCCTCTTCTTTCTCTTGCATTCCCCACACCGCTCTCCTCTCGCGGCTCTGTGTGGGTTTGGCAACGCGCACGCCGACACACAAAAGACTCTCCGAAATACGGGAAAACACATATATGAAGAGCGCGGCCCCTAGGCGGTAAAACGGAGGATGGCGACCTGCGGCCGCCGCGGTTCGCGGAGCTGAAGAAGAGAGAAGAAGGAAAGAAGTGATAACGACAGGACAGGAGGGCGAGGGGGAGGGGGTTGGGGGAGAGAGAGATGATCAAACGTGTTGCTTCTCTCCTTTCTTCCCCTTTCCCACTCTCGTGCATTGCCGCTGGCGACGGGGGTTTTACTCTTCGTCCTCGAACACCTTGAGGAGCTGGCGCTGGTACGACTCGGCAAGGGCGTCGTCGTCGACAAAGAAGTCCTCATCGCTGACGAGGGCGGTGGCGCTGGGGGTGGTGGTGCCCATGCTGCTCGGGTCCAAACCGGCGAGTTTGCTGCCGTTGCTGCTCGCGAGGATGCCGTTGGCGTCGAGGAACGTGGGGGGGCTGACCGCGTTGGTGGCCGTCACACCAGCAGCGACACTCTCGAAGGCGCCGATGCCGGTCTGGTGGAAGAAGGTGCTGCCGCGGTTGCCGCCGTCGCTGAAGCTGTTCGCGTTGGCGATAGTGGCGTAGTAGGAGGCAGGGGCAGTCCCAAAGACGGTCCCAAACGACTGCTGCTGCTGCTGCGTGGCGGGTATCTTTGCGTTGCCGAGATTGTTGCAGGCGATACCGTTGGGGCCGCCAGCGGTGCTGAGCGCCATCAGGTTCCCGGCAGGCATCGCAGGAGGGGCAACAGCGAAGACTGCGTCATCGCTGAGGGAGGGGGAGGCGCGAAGGCCGTGGTGGGTCTGGGTTGTCGGGAAGTCGTCCGAGGCGGTCACCGTGAACTGGTCGCGCGGCGCCGCGCGGCTGTAGGGAGCGGACTTGCCAGCCTGATTGCTGTTGGCGGCGCTCGGGGTCGAGGCAAGAACCGTCGACGCTCGTCGCTGCTGGGTGAGCTCGCGCTGCTGCTCCTGTCGGAGGGTGTTCATCTCTTCCCACCAGCGGGTGCACGCCGCCGACCACGCTGCCAGGGTCTTCTCCTCATGTGCCTCGCCAGCTTGCTGCTGCTGCTGCTGCGACTCCGTCTTGGAAACGGCGCTGGCGCTGTTGCCACAGTCGGTGTCGCTCTCTCCCTCGCCGCCAGCCATTGTGCCGGCGGCAGTGATCTCCTCGAGGGTGGGACAAGGTCGCGAGGGTAGCAGAATCTTGGCACGCACGTCCGACTTGTTCTCAAGGACGCCAATATGGCGGCTCCAACGTTCCAGCAAGACCCGGTACGCACTGAGACGTTGCTGGCGCTCCGCCTCCAACTCCACGTCCTCGTCGTCGCTCGCGCTGTCATTGTCGGTGTCGTTGGTTTGGTTATTTATATTGTTATTATGGGTGCTGTTACTGTTCTCATTAACTCCGTCCACGTTGGAGTCTTCGCTGATTTCTCCACTTCCCGCTGTCGTAGTTGGGAAGGGAACACTCGCTCCATCCAGGGACATTGTCCCTCTGGTGGTCTCTGTTGTCGCGATTGGGTTGTTGTGGGTAGCAGAAGGGTTGGTAGCAGATAAAATAAACGTTTGTGGCTGTTCGGCGGCGCTGTGGGCGTGGCCGGGGGCAACGGCAGCGGCATCATCCGCCGTCGTGCGATGATTGGGTTGGACGGTATTATGGGTCTTGTCACTCTCATCGCCGTCTTCGTCGGGCGTGGCAGTGACGGTGAAGGTGGTGTTGGCGCTCTGACTATCCATGTTGCTACCATGGCCATTCTTGGAGTTGTTCGGGACTCTATCGTTGCCACTGGATTTCTTGGTGTGGCGGTGGTTGAGGCTTTTGGCTCTCGCACCGTAGTTATGGTTCATCGCCCAAATCTCCTTGTGGGCCTCAATGCTCAGCGGGCGGGGCAGCATCTTGGCACGGTAACGGGTGAGTTGGACGCGCTGAAGATCCTCCAGGTCGGATGCCGTGACAAGCTGGCGGGGGTCCACGGAGAAGGCAAAACCGGCCGCCATGTTCACACCGCCAGGGAAGCCACCACCATACATCGGATGGGCGTACGCCAGCTGCGGCCCCGTGCTGCCTTTCAGTCCGTGTGGCTGCTGCGGGCCACCAACGCCTCCCGCGGGGACAAAGCCGCTGTAGGGGACGGCCTGAGCATCGACCGCGCCGGGGAGCTTCAGCCCCGCCCCGCCTGGACCGTAGAGGATGTGCGGGTTGGCGGCCGAGAGCATGGCGAGGTCGGCAGCCGCGGCCCCGTTGTGCCCATCGCGTCCGGGAAAGGACGCGGTCAGCGGGGTGTGTCCGCTGCCACTGCTGCCGCCGGCCATGGGCATGTAGTTCAGCTGGTGCTGCAGACTGAGCATCATCGCGTTGACAGCGGCGGCGGCGGTGGTGGTGGGGGCCGCAGCCGCGGAAGGGAAAGCAGCGTTGACGTTGTTGGCTTTGCTGACAGGGATCTGGAATGGTGCCGCGGCTGGGTTGAGTCCCGGCTGGTGCGTCGACGCCGACTTTGCCTTGGCGGACACCGATACGGCGGACTCGCTGACGTTCCACGAGGACGGCGACAGGCTGTCCTCGTCTGTTGTCGTGCCAGAGGTTGGGCTGTGCGAGCTGCTGATGGAGTTCCTCGCGGCGCGCCTGCCGACCCCCTCGGCCTCAGGCAAGCCACTGCCGCTGCCAGGACCTTCACGGGGACAGTTGCCGGTCACTGTGAAGAACGTGCCAGAGCCGTGCTTACTCGACGCTGGGAAGCCATTGCTCGCACTCCCAGTGACGTTCTGGGCGTTGGTGTTGCTCTTCGCAAAAAAGGCTGGAGGCCAGATGGCGGGCCGCTCACGGTGCGGAATGGCGTTTGTGTACAGCAGTTCGGGGAATGCGTGCATTTTCCGCTATTGATACGTGTATATAGATGTAAGTATGCACGCGTGTTCCGCGTTACAGAGTGTGCTGCCGTTCTCCGTCTCCGTTCTGTTCACTCCTCTTTGTTTCGACGCTCGCTTCGCTTTACAGGAGGGCGAGACACGAAGGAGGTACGAGGGAGAAGGGGAAAAGGGGCCGCGAGCACACAACACAACAGGGGGGGGGGGGGAGGAGAAGCAGCAAAAGAAAATGAGGAATGCCGGCGAGAGAACGAAATCTGTTTGAGCACGCGCCGTGCACTCGGCTGCTGGTTCTTCTTGACGTCTTCTGCTCCTCCGAGGTTTGAGAACAACTCAGTCGAAAACGCGAACAAGGAGCCGCTCTCTCTCTCTCGGTCACACACACCACACACCAGGGAGAAGAGGGTGTGGGGGAGAGAAGGAAACCAGTTGAGCAGAGCAGGGGCAGTGCAGCTCCGAAAAAGAGAGAAGAAGCAATAATAACAGGATGCCCACAGTATGATACCAAGAGCGGTACAGAGAAGCAACAACGACAAGAGGAGAGAGAGAGACAGGAAGGAAGTATCACGCGTAAACGCTTCTTCCCTCTTCTTCTTGAGCAGCTTTTGAAGTAGTCAGAAGGGAGTGTCTGGGGGGGGGGGGGGGGGGTCGACTTGAGAGGAAGGGTAAATGGAGGCACGACAAGCGGCAAAGAGAGAATACAATGAATGAAAGCTATCCGCTTGGAGTGTTGCTCGGACGGGTGTGAGATTGTTAAATCAGCAATTCCGCGTCAACGAAGGAGGGAAGAGGAAAGTATGATCAGTAGTAGTGAAAGCAAGATGGGAGAGAGAGTGGAGGGATAGAAGAAGGGGTGGAGGGGTAGAGAGAAGGTTTCTCGACGAAGCGCGTATTACTGTGTTCGTTCTCTTTTAAAGTCTACGCCTTCACAGAGCTTGTCGCAGAAGGAGCACAGGGACGGCTCTCCGACTTCTTTTCCTTCTCTGTCGTCCCGTCAACCGCGTAATCGGTGCAAGGAAGGTGCTAAGAGAAACACAGGAGGGCGGAATGAAGGGCCTGCAAGGTACTTGCTGATGAGTTGCCTCTGTGTGTGTGTGTGGGGGGGAGGGGGGGGGGGGGAGGAGGAAGGAAGGGTGAAACGACGGGGAAACGAAGTGATAGCAGCAGATGGGAAAAGAGGGGGGGGGGGGGGAAGGCAACAACAAGGAACAACAACAACACAAAAGACAGCAGGGGAAAACGTAGAGGAAAGGAAGGAAAACGAAGCAGAAAGACACTGAGTTCGTCTCGCACTTTGACACGACTCTTCTCCTTTTCGGTATGGAGTGTCTTAGGTGGGAAGATCTGAGGGGAAGAGCGAAGAAGTGACAAAAATAAACAAATGAGCAGAATTAGTGGTATATAATTGTTCCTAGGGAAACGGGGGGGGGGTGGGGTGGGGTGGGGGGTGGGGAAGGAGAGAGAAATACTAATGCTTTGTGGTCTTCTGGATTGGAGAATGCGGCGTGAAGGAAAAGTGAAACAAGCGAAGCGCGTATTCCTACTTTCTACGAGTGGAGCGGGGGGAATGAGAGAGACACAGAGAGAAGTGGGAGCGTCGCAGGGAGGGAGGGGGGAAGAAACACAAAGACGAGACAGAAGCTGCGGGAAGCAGAACCGCGGCGCTTGCAACGGGTGACCACGATGCCCGTCAGCCGCTCCCTCCTCGGAAGGCTCGGGGTGGAGGAGCGAGGTCACACGACCCTGTCACTTCTTTTGTCAGCCTCTCTTTTTTTTTTTTTTTCCGGCCGCTGATTGCAGCGACATTGGGTGAGCTGCACATTCTCTCGGACTCTAGCCACTCGCGAACGAGTGAGTCACCATTTGTCGGAGAGAGCATTGCCGCAACCATGAAGAAAGGGGTGAAGGAAAAAGCAAGGAAACGAGGCGGCTCTCGTGTGCGAGGCCGGAAGCGAGATGGGAGGAGGGGAGAGAAGCAAAACGGGAAGAGAGGAAGCGAGGGGTGAAAGCAGGAGGCGGGGCTGCGCGCGTGCGGACGGCGCACGGCGAGGACAGCCCTCTATAGAGAAGAGAAGACGAAATCACTTTGTTGAAGAGTCGCAAGCACAAGTGTGTGCCGAGCCGCTGGGAAATGAAGGGCACCAAGTGAACACGCGAAGCTGGTTTTGCGCGTCTCCGTTTGCCATCCGCGAAGCTCGAGCTAAGTGGGCTGGCGGCTGCGTTGGTGCTGGCCACGTGTCTGCTGAGGGGGAGTCGTCGTCGCGGCGAGGAGGAGCAGGACCCTCCGTTGGGGTGCGCCGTCGGACCGGTGATGGAGGCCAGAAACCGGAACAGCCCAGCGAAACACGGACGCATCGTCGCGCACCCATGAGCCTTCCACATGCAACACAGAAGTTTGACGGCCCGGCATCGATTCTTGTCAAGAGAGAAGGAGAAGGATCGTGTCTCTAAAGATCTGTGAGGAGAGGAAGAGGAGGTGATCGGGGCAAAGGGGTGTGTGGCGTTATCTCAGTTTGGGAGTCCTGTGCTCGGCCGTTCTGGAACGTGTCGGTTCATCCTGCATTGTCCGGCTTATGACTCTCTCCGTTTCTCGCATTCGTTCCACTACCTCAGTCTTGCTTCTGGCACCTTGCTGTGCAACCCCTGGATGCTGGTGCGTTGGCGCAGAAAGGGTGTTGTTGGCGTCGCGATGCTTTCTTGGGATGGATGGCGTAGCTTCTGTCCTGTGCCCAAGGACATTGCTGTCTTTTCGCTTCGGATACGAGAGGCGGCGCTTAGACGATTATGGGAAACACAGGGAAGAGAGAAAAACTCAAATAGTGCCCTTGTGAAGAAGGAAGAAAAACAAAGTAAGAAGACACGTGCTTTTGGGTGTTGACGGATGTGTGAGAGCTTACTGTCCATCCGTCGCAGCCTCACCAGTTTGCGAAAGGAGTATTCTCACCATGGCGAGTTTGGCGCGATATGGAGATGGCGCTGCTGTGGTTTCTTCTCTCTTCTTGCGTTTGGGATTACTCCTTGCGCGCCTTGTCCTCAGATGCGGAGTCCTTAATGGCGGCGTTGAGAACATTGAAGAAGTAGCCGAATCCGAGGGTGATGAAGAAATGCCCGACACCCGCGCTCCATGCGACGAGCCTCGGGTGCTCGTGGTCCTTCCCAAGGACAGTCAGGGTGCCGTGCACAAGCATCATGAAGAGCGTCGTGCCCAGCCCAATGTTGTACGTGATGTAGAACTTCTTGTAGTTCCTCTGCTTGGTCAACTTGAAGAGCTTCTCCAGCATGAGCACAATCAGGAAGAAGAGAGTGCCAAGAGTGAAGCAGTGACCGTGGAAGGCGCGGAGCTGGGTGGGCATGCCACCAATGAAGCCTCGACGCCTCGTGAGCTCACGATAGTAGAAGCCCCCGAGGAGGCCGCCGATGGTGTAGTTCATGCTTGCGCGCGCGAGTTTCTCCATTTTTGCTTCGCTCCAGCCGTGCAAGTATGTGCGTATGTGTGTGTATGTGAGTGAGCGCTGTGGAGACACGATGATCGATATAGCGTTCTGTTGATCTTGCCCAATAGGTCGAAGAGAGTTCCTTTTTTTTCTTTGGCGAAGGCGAGAGGGAGAGAGAGTCCGCGTGCACGGCGCGCTAATGTGGTAAGTCCGCGGGTGGTGAGGTCTCCCCTTGTTGCTGCTGAGGCTGTTGGCCGATAGTCAAGAGGACTAGCAGGGCGAAAGGAAGGGGATGGTGACGGCGAGACAGGACAGGACAAGGGGAAGGGCCGTATTTCTCCCCCCTCTTGGTTTCCACCGGTGATTGTGGTGACGGGATGGGTCGCCGCTCCCCTTCCCCCCCCCCCCCCCCAAGAAGGAACAACAACAGCAGCAACAGCACAAGCATACACACACCAAGAACCCGTGCCTTCGCCGAGAACGCATCAAGGGCTGGCAAGCACTGCAACAACAGAACAAGGAGGATTCACCTCTTGCCATTTCTTTTTGTTTGATTTTCTTACTTGGTTGGCGAGTAGCCTGCAAACGGGAGCAAACAGAGAGAGAGGGAGGGAAGGAGACGAAAGAAAGGGAGATTAGATGTAAATGTGGAATGAAATGACAACGACTGAAGAGAATGTTCATACATTTGAATGAAAGGGGGAGAACACATGATACGTTTAATGTCCTTTGTAGGTGGGCGGGGTGGGGTGGGGTGCGGGGTGGGGGTGGGGGGGGGGGGGAGGAAGGCAAACAAAGCGAGAAGAGTGTATAGCTATAATATCATCGCTTGAGGAGGTAGGACGGACCTTCAGATCAAATTGCCGTCCCTGAGGGGGTCTGCATCCAGCATGGTTTGTTGCCTGCTAGGTGCAGGCACGCGTACTCGTGGCAGTCCTTGTGAGGTAAGCCGTCAATCACGCTGTAAAACCAATACATTCGCAGTTGGTGTCCCCTGGTCGAGAGCAAATGGGCATAACCAACGACAACACGAACAACCACACGAATAACAACATATCATCATCATCCTCAGTAGCACCGAATCCAACAAGGGAAGGGATGTGCTTCCTTTTCCGAGTGCACCCCTCCTCCGCTGCGACTGCAATTTTGCCCGATTTGCCAGCCAGCTCCCTCTCCGCCCTTCCACTGCTTCCGGCCCCACCTACTGCATTTCCTCAACGACGATTTCCTTCAGCGTCTTGTTTGGCTTCTTTGCCGGGAAGAACCTCTCGGTGAGGACGTAGACAATGGTGATGAAGGCACACGCCACGCACATGATGGAGAAGGCCGCAGCCACCAAGGCGAAGCCCGCGGTGAGGACGAAGTAGTGCTTGTGGTACGCATACTTCTCGTCGCACCACTTGCCGTAGTAAATCTTAAGCTCAAGGGCCATCTGCACCAGCGTCATGACGGCGCCAATGTAGGAAAAGATGAGCGCGGGGAGGCGGCTACCCATGAGATGCTTCCACAGCAGCAGGCCCGTCGCACCGGCGCAGGCGTTGAAGAAAATGGAGATGATGCTGAAGGACTCCGCAGCACGGTAGTAGCGGATGAGGGAGGAGCAGCCAAGGTCCTTGACGAAGAGGTCGGTACGGTTGCTGGGAAGCAGGATGTCCCAGTCAAAGTTGCCCTCGCGGTGGCGCCACAGCAGCACATCCGTAACGCGGCGGTTGTCGCCGTCCTTATAGAACCAATGTGGGATGGGACAGGCCACGATGGAGAAGAGCATCGCGATGAGTGCAAGGCAGGTGAAGATGTGGATGTCCCGATCAATCGCGCGCGCGTCAAGGGAGATGTAGAGCTTGTTGGCTGCAATGAGCCCGCCAAAGGCCGTCAGCACCCACGCCGTCACGGTGAGACCGAAGCCGACATAGGGCTCGTACAGCTGCGAGTGGTAACTTGTGCCGGGGCCGCACTGGGCGAAGCTCCACAGGTACACGTTGAAGTTGAAGCTGACGAGAATGGTGAGAGCACCCATGGTGAAGGCCGTGAAGCACAGCAAAGCGATGTACACACCCCGGTTCGTCTTCTGCAGCGCCAGATCGACAATACCCAGAACGAACGCCACGAGGGCCATCACGGCGGCAGCGACGGAGAACGCCTCCATCGTCTTGACGCGGACCTTCACGGGGTAGCACAAGTCATTCACCGCGATCGTCGTCTGGGTGGCGTCCTCGACTTTCCACGTTCCCTTAAAAAGGTAGAAGAGGCCCTCGTAGCTCTTCCCACCGGTGCTCGCGGGCTTGTACTGGCGCACGCGGTACCACGGAATGCCAATCGAGACTACCGTGAACACTAGCACGACAAGGGACATGATCACAAAGAGAATGGGTCCGACAAGGAAGTCGCGGGGCGGCGGTGGTGGTGGTGGTGCGTCCTTGTTGATGGGTAAGCGGTCGGAGCCTTTGGTGTGGACCGAACCCGTGTCCACCTCTACATCACGCGCGCGCTCCTCGGTCAGGTACGTGCCGCTGTTCTCGCGGTCGTCCTCCTCGGTCGGGTACTCCCTGCCGTCCTCGCGGTCGAGCGCGCCGGAGGATTGCTGCGGCGGGAGCGTGGCGGTGTCAGCCGCCTTTCTCGGACCTCCTGTGTTCATTATCCTTGTTTTTATTCTTATCGCTCACTTCACCTTCCCCCCTTTCGCTGCTGTTGCGCAATCTGTGAAGGTGAGTGAGAAGAGCAGCAGCAGTGCACTCTAGAGAGTAGCCACTGGAGGAGGGGGGCAGACCAAAGCTTGTACAGTAGGCGCGAGAGACGAAGAAGAACAACACAAAGAAGGAAGACCGACGTGCGGTGTGTACGTGTGTGTACGTGTGTGGTCTGAGTGTGGGAGAGAGGCTAACCAAATACAAGAAGAGTATGTACGGCACTAGGCGTGCGTGTCAGGAGGGCAGGGGGGGGGGGGGGAGTGTCATTTGGACGGGGAAGAAGGGTGTCGCGGGATCGAGCGCGCAGCACGCCGTGGCTGCTAACTCATTCCTGTGTGTTTGCTGCATTTGCTCCCACCGCTCACCATGTGCTTTTTTTGTTTCTGTTTGTATGTGTGTGTGCATGAGAAGTACGTCCCCCATCGCAAAATGGAGCACTGGTTCCCTCTCTCTATCTGCTTAGGAAGTTGTCTCGGTGTTCCTCGCGCCTCACACCGACTTGGTCACTTGTAGGATGACGCGTCTCATGCCGCCGTCCTCGTCGACGCGGGAGGCCTCGCTCACGTGAAGCCCGCATCGCGCCGCGCACTCGGTAAACTCCAGAGACCCGCCGTTCGTGCCGAAATAGAAGACCTTGGTCGCGATGAGGGCGACCCCGCTGCCGGGCATCAGCCACCGCGACAGCAAGTTGCAGAGCTTGGTGCAGGCCTCGGTGTCAAACGTCACGTCGGCGCCAAGAATGACGTCGCAGTGGCTGCTGCCACCGCCCTCGTCGTTGTCGAGGTCCACCCAGTCACCGTGAACGAGCTTCACTTCCATTGGGGTGGCGGGAGAAGAGCCGAGGGGGGAGGAAGAAGAGAGGAGAGCAGCGTTCCCTGGGTGCGATAGGGTTGCTGCCAGGTTGGGCTTGACACAGACCTCGAGTACCTGGGCGTTGTAGTCTTGCAGAATGAGCTTCCGCGCTCCGAGAAGCAGCGCCACGAGGCCGGGGACCGCTTGCCCACAGCCAACCTCCGCCACAACAGGGGCGGAAGCAGTGGCAGCAGTTGGTGACACCTTGGCGCGCCATTCCTCGGCGTGGGCGGCCAAGAAACGCGCAAGGTCAGGCGCGCAGGACCAAACCTTGAGCCCGCCATAGTACTTCCCAGGGATGATGTCTCGCGCCTCGCGAGGTGCCGTCGCTTCTTCTTCCTTGTCTTGGGTTGCGTCGTCGCTGGGGACCCTCGTGAGCTCGGGGAGCTCGGGGGCGGTCTGGTAGATCGCAGAGGGAACACCGCAGCTCTCGTCGTTGTCGCTGTGGTGAGGAGCGAGCGAGGGGAGGGGCAGTTGTTGCTGTCGGGTGGCTTTCCGGCCTGTCCTCGACGCTGGCTCCTCCGGTGGATAGGTCTTTGCCCACTCCGCCATCGTTTCCGCAGTTAAGCGGATCCACGGGAATGCTGACAGGCGTGTGGACGGTGGAGGCCACGTGTTGGCGGCAGAGGCGCTGGCCGATGCCTGCCCTTCCTCTTCTTCGCCAAAGGAGAAGCGGAAGCCGCCCTCGCCGTTGCCCGAGGTCATCTTCGCGCGGCCGCTCGGGTACTGCTGCTACTCTCGTCCTTCTCTCCGTCCTTTTGCCGCACGCAGCGCGAGTGGGCTGATGATGATGTACGATGTAGGGAGTCTGTAAGGAAGGGAAGACGTGAAAGGGGTGGGGGGTGGGCGAAGAGGTAACGCGACGGAGAGGAGAGGGAAACGGAAGACGACACCTCCACTCCCTTCTTAGCGAGGAGTGGATGCGTTCGCCGGTACCTGCACATCATTCGACGGAAGGGGAAGGGGGAAGGAGAGGTGATGTGACACCGTCTTCCTCCTCCACTGAAGGATGTGTCCCCGAGTACCAATGCGCTTAGGGTTGGAGCTGCCCCCTCGAAACACTTGCCTCTCTCCCCTTCTTGTGTCTCGTATGTACGTGTGTGTGTGTGTGTGAACAAAAGCCGTTCGTCTCGCTTGTGGTGGAGTGGGTGGCGACCCGTCTCAGGCAGGAGGGGAGGACGACAACATCTCTCCACAGTAGAAGAAAAAACAAAAAAGGACTGGGGAGCTTACCTTTTTGGACTAGGTGTACACGCGACCAATGTGGTAGAAGGCACGATGCTTTGCCTGCTGCTTCTCCGCAAACTCAAACGAGGTGTAGCCGCGACCGTTGAGCATCTCTTCCAGTGACTTGGCGTACACATGGTTCGTTGAGCCTTCGTAGTAGTTGTTGTACCCGCGGGGGAAGACGACGTTCATCAGTCGTTGGTACGAGTTCTGGAATCGCAGGTGCGGCCTTGCGTGCTTCTTCCGTTCAAAGTAGAGACAGCGGTCTGTCAGCTCGCGCAAGGCGTCGCCGTTGGTGCCGCGCTCATCACTAAACTGCTTGACAGCGTCGTAGAAGTGACGCGAGTAGGCGTCGACCTGGTTCAGCAGATGCACCCCATCCTCCAGCGCCAGCGCCAGCCCCTGCATCCAGAACGGATGGCAGTTGTGACCCGCATCCCCGAGCATCACCGCCGAGGGAAGACCCACGCTGTTGAACAGGTTTTCGCAGTAGATCGTCGGCGTAGGGCGAATGTATCGCGTGAAGGAGAGGAGCTCCGCGCCAGGGTCCTTGGCGGCCACGTCGGGCAGCAGGAATCTGAGGACATCCTCGTCGCTGAGGCCGGCGAGCTCGCCGCTAGGGGCGTACACCATGACGGAGAACAGGTTCGTGCCGTCGATGCGCGGGAAGGCCGTCGTCATCGGGGTCTGTGCGGCTGACCGGACGTGGTACGACTCGGCCGTCACCACCGGCTTTGTTTTGCGCTTGTGTAGCCATCGATGGATGTGCTGGTGGCTGAGGGCATCGGTGCGCAGGAGGAACCAGCGCGTGCCCATGTCAATGTCCGCCGCGAAGCCTTCAACGTCTAGCAAATCGCGCAGGTACGAGTTCACGCCCTCTGCCGAGATGAGCAGATCGTAGTCCACCGCTTCGTCGGCGAACTTCTTCTCCCACTTCAGAGAACTTATTGTCAGGCTCGTTTCCTTCTTCTTGGCCTTCACCCGCTTCACCGCGGCCACCGCCGCGTCTGTGCGACCCTGCAAGGCAGTGGGTAAGCTACCACCACCACCACTGCTGCTGCTGCCAGTAAACACCGTTTCGCTCTCCTCGTGTGCCTCCAGAAGAGCCTTCTCCGCCGCACTACCGTGCCATGGACGCACCACCACTTGCTGCTTCAACGGGAAGGCAGCCTCGACAACGTGCTCGTAAAACACCTGGACATTGCTGTTCGGCATCCCACGCTCCACATGCGCCTCCAGCTCACGGCGCAGGTGCAGTGTGTCGATGGACAGCATCTTGACCGCAAACGGGTGGTGCTCGACAAGTCCGCGCGTCAGCCACGTGTTGTAGGCTCCCGGATGGTCCAGGACACCGGACACGGGCACGCCGTGGGGACGGATCGCGCGGAGGCGGACCCCAGCCGTCTCCAGCGCGTCCACCGCACGACGCGTGACAAGCGCGTACTCGAGCTCCGCGAACGGGCTGACCGCAGACGGTGCGCTTCCCGCACCTTCGTTGGCTTGCGCTGCCGCCTTGGCGTTGCTCTCACGGGCCCGACCATAGTGAGGGCGAGCCAACGGCCCCGTGTATCGGCCCACCGTCGCAGTGCCGTGGAAGGCGTTGACGTGGGCGGCCTCCCCGTCTTGCGCCGCGGCGTTTTGCGACCCAAGTGCTGCTGTTGGCGTCGCCGCCTGCGGGGCCTCCGGGTCGCTGCCACCGTCGCCAGTGACAGGGTTAGCGGGAAAGAGACGGGACAGGGGCGGGGCCCGCTCCACGACGGTGGTGTGCCACCCCCGCAGCGCGAACTGCGCTGCCACCGTCAAGCCCACCACACCCGCACCGGAGATGATCACGTTGCCTTTGTGCGGGGACGGTGTGCTGGCGACAACGGGCTGCCAATGTTCCCCGCGGACTGGGTACGCCCTGTTACTCATCGTGGGGATGTACAGGTCCTTGGGCAGGTTGTCCGACTCCAGTTTGCGGCCGCTGCCATCGGTGTAGCGGTTTGTGGACCCCAGGCGCCGAATGGTGCGACGCAGCATTACTCACTAGACGAAGCTACAGTGCAGGTTTGTGTGTATGTGAAGAGCGGCTAGTCCATTGCTGCTGCGGTAACATCCCCGTACTTCCTGCACTTCCTCCATCAACTCCAAGCACCGTCGTGCGCATCAATGTGTGACGACCATCTGCATCCTTCTCTCTCTCTCTCTGTCTGTGTATGTGAGTAAAGGTGAATCAATCAGTACCATGTGAAGAGCGCGAGAGATGGGGGTCAGTCGTTGCTCGCTTGTCATCTGCTGCTGCACTGGAGTCGTGTGCCATTTCCGCTATGCCACCGCTGGGCTGCGTGGTTTGGTGTAGTGCACCAGGACAAGAAGCTCCTCGACATCGCTGATGTAGGCTTGTCTGCCGTTGCCCTGGCGAAACGCCGCCACCACCTGCCTCGCCGCGGGCTCGCTCACGGCCCCGTTGCGGCAGGCAGAGGCAAAGGCTCGCCACACCACGTGCAGATTCTCTTCGGTGATGCTCTGGGCGAGCGCCAGGTGGCTCACGGCGCTGTCCTCGTGCGTGGACCCCGCCGGCTCTGTGTCGCGGGAAGAGAGGAGGATGTCGGCAAGGGCGATGGCGGTGCTTCGCTCGAGGGGGGAGGGCGATCGGAGGGGACGAGTGAGAAGCAGCAGTAGGTCCCGCATCGCGCGAAGGGCGAGGTGCTCCTGTCGATGGACGCGCGCGGCTTTGAGGAGGGAGAGGAACACGTTCACCCCTTCGAGGCGTTGGTACCGCTGGCGCCAGAAGCACTCGTAGGCAAAGAGCGCCAGCTCCGCGTCGGCGGTGCTCGCGCGAAGAAGCTCCACGGAGAGGAACTGAGGCAACGCCGGTCCCGCAGCTTCGCCGTGGTTGGGAAGAACGAAGCACGCATTGGCATCCGCAGGGGACATCAAAAGCTCGTAGCACTTGCACACGACAGCGGCCACGCCGACTCGCTTCCCTGGCGAGACAGGGCAAACAGCCGCCGCCGCGCCGTGCGCCGTCTTCTGTGGCGGCGGGACGACGTACGTGTAGGTTTCCAGGCCTTTCGCTGGGAAAGCAGGGAAGGGCACGGGAGTCGTCGGTGTTGTCCCTTCTCCCCTGCCCTGCATGCCAAGACGCACCCGCTTGAGGACGAGGTAGATCATGTACTGCTGCACGGGCGTTGCCGACCCCTTACCCCGCGTGAGGGTGCTCAAGGAGAAGGCAATCAGGTCAAGGGCGTCCTCGGCGGTGCGGCAGCCATGGAGGATGAGTGACTCGGAGAAGGCGACGGGAATGAAGTGCTTTGTGTGAGGCACCGCCTTCGCATGAAGGAAGATGCTCTTCACATCGCTGTGGGGGACACCGGTGCCGGTGGGGTGGGCCGCGAGCGCCGCCGTGAGCCTTCTCCACGCCTCCTGCACTTGCTTTCCTCTGCGTTCGCTGCTCACGTCGTTGCCCTCGCTGCCCCTCGTGTCGGCTGGGCTGACCCCGGGAGGCACGCGCGCGCTACGGTGGGGGCGGTAGTAAAGGGACTCCATCCGCACGAACGCCGCAAAGTCCTCCTGTGCCGCCCCCAAGAGCAGGGCAACCGCATCGCCCAGGGACAGCCCGGCGTCGTCGGGCGGCGCCTCTGGCGACGGAAGAGGAGCCAGCGAGCGGTGCGCGTGGCCTGCTGCCGGCTCCTCTTCCACCGTCGCGATCCACTCCGCCGGGACGAGGACAGGGGCGAGGGGGTTGCTGTTTCCGGGTGGGCGATGCAGGGGCTGCACGTGGCGGACGGCCGTGAGAAGGGCGGAGGAGAGGAGGAGGCGCTCGAGGTATGTGGGGTGGCGATGGGCCGCACGAGCGAAATCAGCCGCCACCGGGGATATCTCTCGCTCCAGTTTGGCGCGCAAAGTGCCCACCACGGCGGTGGCTGGTGTAGCAACAGGAGCAGCAGTGGCGGGCTCTGCGACTGTGGTGGTGATAGGGGAAGAAGGTAGCGGCCGGGCGAGGGCAGCAATGACCGAGGCTGCGCGAAGAGGGGTCATCACGTCGGTGCAGCCCGTCCCCCCCACGCTTCCGTGCCACTCCTCCCCCTTCCCCCCGCTCCATTGGTGCAGCCTGCGCGAGATAACGAAATCGAGGTCCTTCCAGGCCCCCAGGAGCACCGCACTCTGGACCCAGGCTCGAGCAATCTCTTCCTCCTCCCTGACGCACCCCGTTCCAGGGCAGTTTGCCGATGAGACTTTCGCGAGACTGTCCTCGAATACACCCGCCACGGAAAGGAAAGCCTCTTGCAGGAGAGGACGCAGGACATCCGCAGGGGAGGCGCCATCCCCGCTTCCCCGAAGGGAGGAGTCCAGAAAGAGTGTGACCGCCGCCGTGTCGGCAGCCACACGGCGGAGGCCAAAGACTGTGACGGCTGCCTCGAGTTTGCGGACGTCCGAGCCGCCCTCTGCCGACCGGTTCCGCTGGCAGCGAAGCACGAGGGATAGGAAGAGGCGCACCAGCTCCATCCACTGCCGCAGCGCTGGGGCCCGACCCTTTGCGTAGTGCCCCCCCGCACATCGGAGAAGAGGAACGCACACACGAGGGTAGAGACGTGCCAGGCAGACATCGGCCGCGGAGCGACCGTTGGCGTCTAGCAGCAGCACAAGGAAGGAGACAAGGCCGTGCTCCGACGGCCCTGCGTGAGGGGTGATGTGGGCGAGGAAGCGCTCCACCGCATCCAGCGAGCGTTGCAGGGCGAATGATGCGGATTGCTGCTGTGCAGGGTCCCTCCCCTGCTGTTGTGGGCGGGCAGGGGCACTGTCCACGAGCCAGTCGCACGCCTGCAGCCAGTCCGTTGGCGGCGAGGAGGCTGCCGCGTCGGTCTGTTGTGGGAGACCCCCCAGAACGACATTGAGCAGCGTCAGGCTACTTTCGGGCGTGCAGCGATCGGGGGGTAGTGGGGAAGGAAGGGCTGCGGCGAGACGCTGGGCGAGGGAGGCCGGGGAGCACGCGCCGCAGCCCGCGCGAGGGGTGGCGGTGGCGGACGCAGTCGTCTGTTGCGCCAGTGCGTCTTCCTCAAGCGCGTGCGACACCGCCTGCGCAGAGCGCCGTAGCATGTTGGCCTGCTCCACGGCAGTCCTCGCGGTTTCACTCATTCTGCTCTCCGCCAAGGCGAGGAGGGCTTCCAGCTCAACCTCTGAGAAAACGGGAAGACGGGACGGTAGGCCTGGACGACTGCTGCTGCTGCTGCTGCTGCTGCCTGTTGCAGAAAGCTCCTCGGCAAAGCAGAGAGTCAACAGGTGAAAGGCACTGGAACGAGTCAAGACGTTTGGGAGCGCTTCCCGAGCGGCCTTGTCCCGCTGGCGCTGTTCGGCAAGACCGCCTTCTCCGCCGCTCCGAGAAGTGCGAGCCTCTGAGAGGCCCACCGCTGTGTCGTCGTCGTCGGCGTCCTCCGCAAGGGCAGCGGTGGCGTAGTGCTTTCTGAACACCGCCAGACAGCGGCCTTGTCGGGTGGCAGGGCTGAGGTTCGCCTGACGACAGCGGAGCAGATCCTTCGAGGGAAGCGTCAGAACAGCCAAAAGAGCACGCTCGCCACTCGCCGCGAGCTTCACGGCGACATCTGCGGCCGCTGAGGTGGCGGTGTGGTTTGGTGAGGAGGAGTCCGGGCCCCGCGGCGCAGGGAGCGAGCCGCGAGTGCCGAGGAACCACACCACCGCGTTGCGCCGCAGTGGCGTGTGCCACGGTGACGCCGCGGTGGTGAGGATACTGCCCATCCAATCGTCCAGGTGCTGTTTCTGGCGCTCCGTTAGCCTGCCAGACAACCAGCGCGGGAGCAGTGCCGTCAGGGTGAGTGAGGGAAATGTGCGAAGGAGGGTGACGGCCTCGTATGCGACGTGTTCGGCTTCTGTTGGCGGGGATGCGGCGGAGTCGTCCCCGCTGCGCAGCCCCAGTGGAGACGACGCGAGACAAACAAGGGCCTCCGCGGCAACAGCCTCGTCCACTCTGCCGACGCCGCCGAACACTTTAGAGGTTCTCAGGAACTGCAGGAGAAGTCTCGCATTGACGGCCACCGACGCATCGGAGGGTTGCCCAGGCGGACTCCACGCGGCAATCGCTGACATGGACTGAAGCACCTCCGCAACTGCCTCTGGTGATCGAATTGCGGGCAGCCCGACAGCCTCAAGGGCGTGCAGCACGGAGAGGTAGAGCGAGGCGGAGGAGGGTGACAGCGGCCAGGAGAGAGCCCGCCGGACAAGCGTGGGGTGGTCACGGAGCACCACCTCGCTGCCTTCGCACAGGGTGACGTAGAAAAGATGAAGAGCCGCTTCATGCAGAACGTGGAGAGGCCAGGGGGATGTGCCAGAGCCAAGGAGGTGTGGGTCGAGGTGTGAGGCGGGAGTTGTGAAGAGCACCGTCGGTGAGGTGAGGCCATCTGCAAGGGGCGGGAGGGGGGAACGATCGGTGCCCTTCTTCCGTGGTGGTAGTGAGGAAGAAGAGGTAGAGGAGGAAAGGGGCCACGGCACGTGCTTCTCGCTTCCAGCGCAGAGCAGCTCTGCTGTCATGTCGTCAACGGCGACGAGAACTTGCATCAGGAGCGGTGCGTCATTTATCGCTTCCCAGGACGCCTGTGGGTGTGGACTATCCTCTTCACCAGGCCGTGGCCGTGGCGGTGGTTGGCTCGAGCCCCGTAAGAGAGGGACGTTGTGCCGCCGCCGCTCCGTCCATGAGCAGCCCCACCTGCGAGCTCCTCGCCTTCCCGGGGCACGCGCGCCTTGGAGAGCCTCAAGGGTGGTGATGTCCCCACACAGGGTAGAGACGGCAGCGGGGAGAGACAGGCACTGACTGAGCACGACGCTTTGAAGAATGGCCCACAGCCGAAGGTGGTGCTGCCGACGACTGCGACGAGGCGACGCGGCGGTGTGGACGGCCGAGGAGCTGCTGCCCAAGAGACTTACCTCGGCAATGGCCAAACCGCGGGCACGGCGGCGAGCCGTGGCGCCACGACGACCACCACCACGATCGGTGGTGGCGAAGACCGAATGCCAGGTGAACTGCGCAAAGAGCACTTCCCACGCGGCCGCCAGCGCGTTCGCGAGAGCCGTCTGGGCAAGCTCGACACTCGGCTGAGTGCCTTGCAGCTGAGTTCCCCTCTGCGCGGGTGTTGCCGCACCGCGTGTCCAGGCCTCGGTCGGGGTCGGCAACAGGACAGCAAGGTTTGCGCTCGATAGCACACCGGAGATGAACCTTGTCTCGCAAAGGTGAAGGAACTCGTCAACGGCAGCTTCCACGGCAGAGACGTACTCCGTCGACAGGGAGTGCTCAGGCGGGGATGATGATGGGCATGTCTTCTCCTCCGAGGAACGTGCCCGGTGACGGTGGGCGTCAAATGACAAGCTCCTCAGCATGTAGCACAGACTCAGCTGGAGCTTCCCAAGCACCGCTGCTGTGTTTTCCAGAAGGGGCAGTGTTCGGGCGACACCACCGGACTCGTGCTGCGCTTGTTCGCAGTGGTCGCACATGCTCTTCAGAGCTCGCGCGACGAGCGGCCAGTCTGGCACGATGTCCTTGTGGTCGCCACTGGACAGACACTGGAGGACAATCACCAACGCTGAGGTGATGGAGGCTTCTGGGGGTGGTGAGTGGGGGGCCGGGGAGGCAAACAGGAACCGAGAGACGGTGGGCGACATCAGGAGCCTGCGGAGCAGCGCCTTTTCGCGATGTCGGCAAGCCCAGACAACGCAGTCCAAGAGGAGAGACTGCGCTGCCTGTGGAACGGTGCAGTCCGCGTCCGTTTCTCGTCGCCTGGCCTCTGCATCAGGGCTCACCAGCCAACCCAGGGCAATGGCTTCCACGAGGCCGAGCTCCGCCTTGTCGCTATAGCGCACCAGGCTGGCAAGCGCTCGAAAAGTCTCCTCCGTCGCCGCTGGTCGCTGCAGCGCTGTCTTGGCGTTTTCGTCGGGGACGGACGGTGCTGGCAGTGGAGAGGCAAGCAACTGCAGAAGCGCCACGCACTGCGGCCACAGGGACCAGCGACTCGCCGCCGTCACACTGATCTGCTGCAGGATGGCGTTCACAATAATAACAATGGCCACGTGCAGCTGTTGCTGCTGATCGGATGGCCGGTTCTCCTTCGTCGGCTTCAGAGCCTCCGTAAGGTGGTCGAGCAGCCCCAGCACGGCGGACGTCGGTGGGCGATGCTGCCCGCTCGACTGCAGCTCCCGCATCACCGCGATCGCCTCGCTGACCAGCGGCAGCCCAAGCAGCCTCATCTTCTCGCAATGGTAGTGGTGCTGGTGGCGGCCCTCGCCCAGGTGGCGTTGGCACTCATTGCTGTGCTCGTTGTAAAGGGAGGCCAGGGCAACGAGTGTACCGACGGCACCACTGTGCGTGGAGAGGAGAAGCTGCCGCGAGGCGGTGTCCTTCTTTGCGTCCCTCGCTGTGGTGTGTGGGGCGGCAGAGGTCGCAGCCGCCTCCGCCGCGACTCTGTCCGCCTCTGTTCTGGCGATGGCGCGCTGCGCCGCCTTTAAGGCCTGGTGGTGGACGCGGGCCTGCAGTTCCGACACACGCAACGGGGGAAGCCAGCCGTACGTGGCCGCCAGGCCAAGCAGGGTCAGGGAGGCGAAGGGGTGACCCAGTGAGCCCAAGGCGGCGACGGCGAACTCCACACTCAGTGTCGTGACGCTCGTCAGGCTGAGGGCTAGCTTCACTCTGTGCCGCGTGCCCTCGTCGCCGTCGTCGTCCGACGGCCTCCCCTGCGACTCTGCGGTGGCGACCAGGTCCTGAAAGACGGCGAGAACGCGGGAGGCGACCTGGCCGCGCGCATTGGCGTGGGCGTCGCCACCGCTCGCGCTTCCCTCCTCGTGGGCTGCCAGGGCTGCTGTGGCCCTTCGGAGGGTGTCCATCGTCAAGGCGAGAGCCACTGTGTCGGGACGTCTGACAGAGCCCAGGTGGGTCAGCGCTTCCTTGGCGATGACCAGCGACTCCTCCTCATCCCACGCAGGCTCGGCTACCGCGTCCTCGCCGGCCCTCCTCGCTCGGACCCAGAGGTGCACGAGCGGCAGGTGGACAGCGGTGGTGAGGAGTTCTTGAACGTCGGATTCGGATTTCTGGAAGCGCTCCAACGCGCGGACCTCGCGCAGGGCGGCGCGCAGAAACGCGTCGTAGACTCTGCCAGCGGTGCCCACGAGCACAAGCACATCCGGCTCCGACTGGCTGCCGCCACCACGAATCACGGCATCGGTGGCGAGCCGCGCTTGGATCGTGTGCAGAGCGGCGTCGTACGCGTCTACAGGGGGAAGGGGCGACGCGGGGGTCGCCTGGTCTCCCTCCCACCCCTCTTGCGTGTCTGCGCTGCCGGACACCCCGACGAGCTCGAGGAGGAGGTCGAGGTCACGCTGCGCCATGGCAGCTTGGGCGACCAAGGCCACCGCACGAGGCGTCCACAGCGGGGCGAGGTCCTTCTTCCTTGCCTCGTACAGGTCAGTGATGTCCCTGTAGCGTCTCACTCGGCGAAGAGCGTGCAGCGCCGTGGCCAACATCTCCTGCGCATACCACTTCACTCGCCCCCTGGCGTCCCGCTGGGCGAGCCAGGGAAGCTGGCTGTGGCTTGGTTGTTGTTGCCGCTGCGCAAGGGTGGCGGCACGCCACGCGGTGGGTACAAGGGCGTCTGCTGTGCCGTGCGCGTCATCGTGTTCCTCGTGAATCCTTCGGTCGACCATCCCTGTTCTGACCAGGGCCGACCATGAGGCGAGGGGTGGTGCGTTGGACAGAGACGGAGCGACCGTGTGCATGCGCCAGGAGTGCACGGCGCTCTTCCACAGGCGAATGGCCAAGGGCCAGTTTCCCATATCACGAGCCGCCGCACTGACAGTGAAGTGGATGTGCATGACAGCCTCGTTGTCAGCCTGGGAGCCAACGCCGCCGCTGGGGATGTCGCTTGGGAGAAGATACTGACAGTCTTCGAACACGCGGAGGAGAGGGGGCACCTGCTGCTGCTGCTGTGACGCTCTCGTCGTCCCTCCGTGAGACTGGCCGCCCTCTGTGAGGAGCTTCATCATAAGCCAGACCGTCTGCGGCGAGGTTACCGCGTGGCGATGGGCGTCGAAGAGAGTGAGGCCTACTTGCCATAGTGGAGTTCCGTCGGCCTTTGCCAGTGCACCGCGCGCGCTGTGCATCATCTGCGGGATCCCGCGGGAGGGCGTGGTGGTGGTGGTGGTGGTGGGCCTGGCCGCCGCATCGAGCCCTGGGCCGCGCTGGTTTGTGAGGAGTCGGGTGCGGCCCCTGAACGTCCCGTGGGTGTGCATCTGCCCCACCCTTCTGCCGTCGGGCAGGCCACGCTCCTCGTCATCGACTCTGTGCAGTGTCCTGGCCCCGCCCAGGAGGCAGGCCTGCAGGACCATCCGCATCTGTGCGTCCTCCACAGGGATACCGGCGTCGCGGCTGTTGTCAAAGTACTCCAGCACTCGCGACCATGCCCCGCGCTGGAGAGCGGCGGACATGAGCAGGTCGAACGTTTGCCGGTTGGGCCGTAGAGAGCTCTCCATCGTCGCGAGCTCCGCCACCTCGCGCCGGAGCCGTCGTTGCCGTTCAACAAGACGGATCTGCGGGCTTTGCTGTGTGGCGGCTGCGGCCGTGACGGCAAGCGGCCCGGCCCTGTCGTCTTCCCCATCCGTTGCTGTTGTTGTTGTGGCTGTGGGAGACTCTTCTCCTCCGTGTTTCTCCCCGTCCGCGACATCGGCTTGTGCCGACAGTTCCTCCAGTTCCCTCTCCTTTTCTGCGCGAAGCTCCTGTGCCGAGTACAGGAAGCGCGCGTAGTACTCCTCGACGCGGTCGGCCTGCGGCCACAAGCCGTCCTGCACGACGAAGCCCAGGAGAAGGTTGAAGTGTTGGGCGGTGGGGGTGACGGCATTGCCGTGGATGGCCTCGGAGAAGAGCTTGAAGGCCGCGTACCACGTTGCGGAGGCTGCGGCCGTGTCGGTTGTTTCGGTGAGTTGAGTGCCCGCGGCCGCGTGCGTTCCCGTGGGCTGGACGGAATGGGATGAAGACGAAGACGCGTCCGGACTTGTGAGTGAGGTCGTCTTGCTACCCGTCAAGTTCGCCGCCTCCTTCACTCGAGAGCGGAGTGCATTGGCGATGCCGTCCATGTCGCCACGCTGCTGCTGCTTCGTTGCCGCTCGTGGCGTGTGCTCGTGCCGGACAGCATCTCGCTTCCTCCGCAGCAGGCGGTTCAGCAACGTCTGCTCACTTTCCCTGCTGTCCGCAGCGACCACCGATGCGGGCACCACCGCAGTCTCCTCAGGGGAGAGCGACGCTTGGTGCTTCCCACCAGGCCGCGAAGCCCTTCTCTCTAATGGAGTAGTGGCGTGGGCCTGTGAGGACTGTAGCGGCGGATCCTCTGCTTGTTCGTGGCGCATCGCGAGTTTGCGCAGGTGCTCCTGCTGAGCGAGAGTAAGGAGAGCAGAGTGCAGGGCCTGTGAAGTCGCGGAGGGGGAGGAGGATGGCCAGTGATGGCGTTGCTTCCCGTCATCTTCTCCATGACTGTTGTTGCTGCTGCTACTGTCCACAGCAGAGGCCGCACTTGGCGAGGAGGCTGAGGAGGAGAGTGCTCTCCGAATAGGGGCAGAGAGGCCCGACCCACCCGCCAGCTTTCTCACTTGTCTACGCATGGCAGGTGTGTGTGTGTGTGTGTGTGTGCGTGTGGGGAGAGGAGGAGATGCGAGGGACACCCGAAAAAGAAGGAACGGAATGAAAAGGGGGAGGGGGTAGCGTGTATTGGTTCCCCCCCACACACAGAATCCCTTTCCAACAGGGAAGGCTAGGGGAGAGGGGGAGGGGAGGCGGCAGAACAAACCGCTTAAATGGGAGGAGGAAGAGAAGGAGGAGGAGGGGGGGGGGAGAGAGACATTGGTCGGTATGTGCCGTGGGCATTGACTGTGGAGGAGGTGACCTACTCTGCTGGCAGAGGACAAAATAGAGTGAAGGAGGGAAGCACTCGCTCCGCTTCACGCTGTCACAGCGCACGCCCCTTCCCTCACCCACCCAGGAGCCAGCAGCACTGGATATACTTGACACACTCTCTCTCTTTCTTCAAACAATGATAAGGAGTCCCTCCAACTCCCTCAGTGGCAAACGCACTGTCCTTTCACCCTCTCTAATCGTTTTCCTTCCTTTCCTTCGTTTCATGTGTTGTGTTGGGTTTTACAGTCCGGAGGCGAAGAGGATGTGAAGGGGGTGATCTCTCACACATCCCCCCCTCCCCCACACACATCCCTCCCCGCTTCCCCTCTCTCCAGCAAGATAAGAAGATGGCGAAGACGACAGTTAGTATCCTCTCCCACCTTTCTGTGTCCTTCTGCCTCCTACTCCCCTCAGGCAGGTGTCCTCAGTAGTAGGCCTCCCGCCAGGCCTCGTCCACCGAGACGTCCGAGTAGAGGTCCTCTTCGTCGGCGTTGGTGCCATCCCTGTTGCCCCCGTCAGGCATCCCGTCCCCCTCTGCCCAGTTGGCAGGCTCGCTGCTGCTGTCGCTGTCCGAGTCTCGTGGTCGCCGCCACTGCTGCTGCTGCTGCGGCGGCGGACGAGTGGCAGTGCTGTTGTTATTGGTGCCCGAATTGTGGGAAGCACCGGCACGAGTGGGCTCGCCGCGGCTGTGGTTGTCGGGACTGTGGTGGTCGTCATCCCCAACGATGCCGCCCGGCACCGGAGGTGGGATGGCTGAGAATGGATTTGCGGGGGGCGGCGGGTTCTCGTCGCCGTCCGAGAAGTCGCCCGCGCGCTCGTGCTCGTCGAGGAAGTTGGAGGACGAATACTCGTCTGTGTTTGCGTCATTGCTGTTTGTCGCGCGGTCCGACGTGGTGGTGGTGGTGGCGGCCGAGGAAGAGGAGGAGGAGTGGTCGGTGCCTGAGTTGGGTGCGATGTGCGTGCGAGGGGTGACCGTCACGGGCTGTGCTGGGGGGAGCAAAGTGGCCATGGAGCGTCCTGCGGCAGCGGGTGTTGTCAGAGGTGCGGCCGGTGCACGGGGAGGTGGGGGGAGGGGATCCGGGAACTCGCGGGGGCGTAAGCCGTTCAGCGGGCCGTAGCACTCCCGCAACCCAAACGCTCTCTCCACCGCGTCGGTGAAGGTCATCTTGTAGTGGTACAGGAAGGTGGACAGGTGCGTCTCCCACATCTGGGGGCCCAGCCCCGTGGCGTACACCACGACGTTCCACAGGAGCGAGATGGGGAAGTCCTCCCCGAGGCCAAGGACGGCGCGCAGCACCTCGAGCCCTTGCCGGGAGACCGATGGCGGGATGTCCACCTCGACGCGGCCAAAGCCTCCGCAGAAGACGTCCACGAGGGTGTCAAAGTCGAGAATGTGCTGGTGGCGATAGCTGCCACCGTTGCTGTGCCGCCACCGCGCGTGTGCAGCTGTGGCATGGCCCCGCTGCTTCCCTTCCTCCTCGCGCCTCCTGCCCTTGCTATCCCCCGTGGCCCTTGACTTGCGTGCCGCCGTCGTGTGCGCAGCAGCAGCAGCAGCAGCGTAGGAGGGAGGGAAAGCGGTTGGGGCCAGCGGCGGCAGCGTTGCCATGCCAGCCACCGCCACCACCGGCTCCTGATCGGCACCGGTGCCGTGGTTGTCCGCGTCGCAGACACCGCCGCCTCTCTCACTGCTACAGGAGGAGGAGGAGGACGAGGCCGGGGCCTCGTTGGCAGGGTGTTTCTTTCGTTCTCGAAACAGCGTGCGAGGCGGGTCGCCAGGGATAAAGGACATCTTCATGTACACACGCGGGTAGCTGCCGCCGAGGTGAGAGAAGAAGAAGCGCGTCTCGACGCAGTCGCCTGTTGGGCTCACGAGATGAGCGCAGAGGGCACACTTCACCTCGTGGGGCTCCCAGATGTGATGACGCACATCGGAGAAGGTCACGTGCTGTAGCAGGTAGAGGTACGTCGCGATGTGCTTGGCGGAGAAGAGTAAAGGCACTGCGGGGGCCAGGGTGGGCACAAAGGGGATCTGATGGTTGGTGGGGGTGCGGAGGGCCAGAGCACCTGGCGCGAGGATGCCGTTGAGCACCGAGTCGCTCAACACCGGCAGAGGAGGCGGTGTCCTCTGAACACGTTGAGAGCCGTCGCCTTCTCGTCTCCCATGCGCGACAGGTGGTGCGACTTCAGTGAAATGGTCCACGGGGGCGTGATGGCCCGCCCCGTTGCCTGGGAGGGGCTCCGTGGCATCACCAACACCAGCATCGCTGGACGCGTCCGTGTGGATGGACATCGAGGAAGTGTAGACGGAACCGTCAGGGTCCGTCTCAATCGCCAAGGATGTGGAGCTGCTCTCATCCTGGTGGTGGCCGTTGGCCTCGGCAAACGGCTGACCACCCACGAGACAGGCATCCGCTTCTGGCAGCATATCCGGTTTCGCATTCACGCAGACACTACCGAGGACGGCGCCTTGGTTCAGCAGCGCGTCCTCCTCCGCACGAAAGCGTGCGTTGCGCCGCGCAAGCCTCTCTGCGCGCAGGGTTGCCTTCTGTGCCGAGGACAGCCGCGGAGGCCGGACGCCTGTTTCATCACCGTTCCGCCCGTCGCCGTGCGTGGTGGCCGCCGAGACATCACCCGCACGCCGCCCGCTCTCATCGCCTTCGCTGCTGTCGTCGTCGCTGTCGCTGCCGTCCTCGTTGTAGAAGGGTGACATGACGTAGCGGCGCGAGGCCGCCCAGCCGCCGTCCGCCATCACCACTCGCTCTTCTTCCTCGGCGATGAGTCGCAGAGAGCGCGGGGGCGGGTGACAGGGTGACTGGTGCGGTGACGAAGAGTCCGCCTCGCTGGCGTGGTGGCGCGCCGCCTCGTCGTGTCGCACACTGCTACGCCACTCCGCGAGCGCCTCCTGCGAGGCGCAGATGGGAAAGATGAGCCCCAGACCCGGCGGAATGTCCGTCTTCACGCCTGTCACGATGGCCTGATACACATCGGTGCGCTTGGCGGCGCGCGTGAGGAGGACGTTATAGTCAAAGAGGGCGTTGCCGGTTTTGAAGTCTCTCGGCAACTTCCCATCGCGCGCTGCCGCCGCCGGTGCTCCTGCGGCTGCTGCGCCGTTGGTGGTGCTCGGTGTAGGTGTGTCGGCGCATAGAGCAGGGGCCGAACTGAGGAGCTGCGCGCTGTACATGGCCTCCCACGAACGCTGCAGAGCGTTCTTGAGTTCGATGCCCTTTTGGAACGACTCCTCGCCCGTGCCGTCTCGCCCCGAGTTGGTGGAGGCGTGGAAGATGTTGAGATGAACGGTGCTCACCAGGGGACCTTCCAGCAGGCAGCGCGGGCGGCTGCGAGGGAGAAGAAAAGTGAGAGCCTTGGCGTAAGCCAGTGCCCGTTTCTGGTCCGCAGCACCACCACCAATGCCTTGCCTGCAAGGATCACCTCGCGAGACAGTGTCGTCGTCTGACGCTGCCGCCGCGGTCGCACCACGAGGCAGGGAGGTGGAGGTGGCTGGGGCTTCGGAAGCGATAATGTCCTCGCCGAGGAGACGGAGAAATGCGCTGGTGCGTGCCACTGAGGACGGTGCGCCGTTTGTCGCTGCTGCTGCGCTTTGCTGCAGCTGGTTGACCCGGTGCTGCCACTGGTTCCATTGCGAGCCCAACAGCGGCGAGGACGGAGGACGGGGGGCCACCATCAGTCCCGCAGGTGCCGCAGCGGTGGTGAGGGGACCGCTGCCACCTCCCGCGAGGGCCCGCTGCGACACCGTGGCGGGGGCATAGGACAACTGCAGCGGCGCGACCGAGAAGAGCAGCGGGGAGGAGAGTGTGGACACGAGGCCGTCATCCATGATAAAGTTCACCTCGTTCCACTTGCCAGGATCTGCTCGCGCGCTTTCGACGCCACCTTCACCCAAGAAGAGCGAGAACGAGCTCGGCGCCTCTCGCTGCGGTTGCGCATGATGGAGTGCAACGGACTGGATCAGCGTACCCAGACCTCCGCTGCCCTGGCTGCCGCCCCGTGCCGCCAAGTGGGTGAGCCACAGTTCGCGCCAAAGGTGCGTCGCCAGAGCCGTGTCGCCGACGGTCAGCTGAAAGAGCCGCCGACAGACGCGCGCGAGGCAGAGCAGCAGCTCCTTCGCGGTGAGGTAGCCAAAGATGACCTGCCACACATCATCCGTGAGGGATTGACAGGCAGAGCTGAGCATGAGAGATGAAACTCGGATGGAAAGGAGCTGTGTGGATAAACGAGGGTGACTCTACTTTGTCGTGCAGCGTATCCGCGGGTGTGTGTGTGTGCTTCAATGCTTCCTTGTATGCATGGGAGTGTGAGTGTGTGTGTGACAGCGAGCGTGGACAGATGCAGATGATGGAGAGGGACGTGGGTGGAAGAACACGGCGAGAGCTTCAAGAGAAGCTGTTGCTCATGCGATCCCTTTCACTTTTAATGATGGCGTGCCTCCTGCTATTGTTCCCCCCCTTCCCTTCCCTTCCCTCGTTGGCTTCAAGTTGTCCCCGACTGTCCGTGTACATCTCTGTGTGAGTGTGAGTGTGAGTGAATGTGTCGGGTGTTTCCCTAGTCGATAAGGTGCGTTAAGGGGATCCGTAAGCAGTTGAGGAGACGCCGAAAAGGAGGGACTAACTTGTGACTACAGCGAAAGGTGGGAGGGGGAGGGGGAGAGGGGGAAAGGTGCGCCGCCCCAGAGGAGAGACATCATCTCCCGCTCCTTCTCTTTCCCTTGTCCTGCTCGCGTGCTGCCCGCCTACAGAGCGAGAGAGATGAGGGTCTCCACCAGCGTCGCCCACTCCTTCAGACTGCCCTTGCCACGGAAGCCCATCTTGGACGAGCCCCCCTTCAGCCCTGTCATCACCTCCTTCGTCGTCTGCACGACAGTGGCCAAGCTCTCCGCGTTGGCGCCTGTTATGAGGAGCTGCCCTTGCACGTCCTTGTTGGGCACAATGGCGTGGCTGGCGGCAGCGGTGCCGCAGTCCGTGGCCCAGGCGGCCACGAGGACAACGTCCTGAAGCCCGGCGTCGTTGAGGGCGTTGCGGACAGCGTTGAAGAAGTCGATGTCGACGTCGTCGCGGCGAACACAGGCAACTTTCTGCCCCGGCCTTCCCTCGCCACTGCTCGCTTGTAGCGTGCGGACGAGTCGCTCCCCCTCGTGGGCGGCCAGCTCCAGTGCCCAGCGCTTCATTTTCTTCTCTCCGTCGCCAGCGTCCTTGGCGCGGCGCTGCACCACTTCTGCAAAGTCCTCCGGCCGGCTGCCCCCAAGATCCACCATGAGCTGGCGCTCGCGGTTGTACATGTCGCCGAACGCCTTCATCGCGCGCTGACCCGTGATGAAGTAGAGCTTCACGGTCGTGCCCTTGGTCTCCTGGTGGAGGAGGTGCAGTGTCTGCAACTCCGCGAGGTTGCGGAGGTGGGTCCCGCAGCAGGTGCAGCTGTCGACGCCGTCCACGGTGATGACGCGGATGGGGCCGCCAACATCGGCAGGAATGCCACGGCTGCGGAAACGGTCTTCTCCATCACCGGCCTCCCGAGCGGCCTCGGCCTCTCGTCGGGCTTGCTCGGCTTGGTAGGCCTCACGGGTATCAAAGACCTCGCAGCGGACAGCGCTGCTGCGGATGATGGCCTGGTTGCACGCGTCTTGGATGGCGGCCACCATGTCGTCGCAGATCTTCTTCTCCTTCGTGATGTACTTCGCATAGGGACTGTCGGCGTTCTCCAGGTACTCGGCCACGTCGACCTGAATGAAGCAGAAGGGGTACGTCAAGGACCAGCTGATGGTCGGCAGGAACATCATGTCGGGACGTTCGACAACAGCCGTGAGCAGGTGCTGCGCAGTGTGGTGCTGCATGTGGTCCAGCCGCCGTTCCCAGTTCACCACCTCGCGAACACGCGTACCGACTGCAATACTCACCGGGGAGCTGAGGACGCAGGTGTCGCCGCGGCGCTGAATGTGTGTGATGGGTATGGAGTTCCCTCCGTCCTGCTCGCCGCCGTGCTCGTCCCCACCTTTGCTGTCTGGGAGGGGAATCAGGCAGCCGTGATCGCAGGGCTGGCCGCCGCCCTCAGGGAACAGAACGGAGTCGCTGAGGACGAGGTCGTACAGGGCGGGTGGGGCAGCGCCATTCGCGGCCTTCTTGCCTTTCCCTCCCTCAGGCGCCTTGGCAGGCTCGCAGGAGACGACGGTGGCGATCAGCTCTCGCAGGAAGGAGTTCTTCTGGCATGCCAGCTCTCCCACACGAACGGCGGTGGCAGCGGAGGCCATGGAAGGCAGTTGCTGCTGCTGCTGCTTGCTGCTGGGTTGGTTGCTTGTGTCAGTTTCGCAAAGGAATGCTGCTAGCAGAAGCGGAGAGGGAGGGGAGGGGGGGGGAGGGGGGGAAAGCAAAGGGTGTCTTGCCACACGTAGGGAAAGGGAGCAGGAGCGGAGAGAAGGAAGTGAATGACCTCTTTCTTGGATTCCACACAGCGTCAGGGGGTGGGGTGGGACATCTATGCTGATGTAGGAGCACTCCTCCCCACTTCTCCCCTCACGGAGCGTCGCCAGTTCGTGCGATTCCTCTTCCCCCCCCCCCCCCCCCCACGCCAGGCGATAGGACGAGAGCAATGAGAATGCCCGCGCGTAGGAGCGTGTGCAGTTGGGGGGGGGGGGGAGTGAGAAATAGGGAGTGTCGTTGGTGTAGACGAACGAATCGTGAAGGGAGAGGAAAAGGAATGAAATAACAAAGCAGAGAGAGAGTGTGTGTGTGTGTGTGTGTGAAGGGGGTGGGGGGTGGGGGACAGCAACCTATCAAATGAATACCATCAGCCATAATAGAATCAGAAGCGAGAGCCCAGCAAGAGAAGACCTTTTTCCTCTCTCTCCCCCCGTTTTATTTGGGGTTCTGCAGCACATCTCTTCTGGGCTCGTCTTCTCTTGGGTCTTCGAACTTCAATCTTGCAACTTCGTCCTCGACTCAATGGACTCCTCGACCTGGGACATCAGTTTGTGGAAGCGCTTATCCCGCTGCTCCTGGAAGTAGACCTCTCTGTTGTCGTTAAACTTCTTGTCGCCGCGCTCGTGGTTCTTCACAAAGACCTCGTTGATGCAGGCGCAGAACTGCTCCTTCAGCGGTGCGCACATGTTCGCCATCTGCAGCATGGGGTTCTTGTCCCGGCACACAAAGTAATCGCGGATGACGGTCTTGCACATGGGGTAGTCGGACAGGCGGGGGTGGCAGGTGATGCCTCGCAGGAAGAAGTTGTCGCGTTCGTCGCTGCGGGAGATGTAGGGATAGTAGGCCGCGCGCAGCCGCCAGTACTCGAAGCTGCGCATCAGTGGAACGTTCTCGCGCCAGGTGCGGTGCTCCGCAATAAACTTGTTGATCTTCTCCTCGTGGGCGGTGTCGACGGTTTGGAAGTCGGAGGGGAGGAGGCCGTGACGAGCGCGGGACTTGTTCTGGTTGCCAGCGTTGGCGCGGTACTCCTCCATCGCGTCCTTGGAGAGGTACTCACGGGCCTTGTCCCGAGCCGCCTCCATCGCCTCTTCCTTTGTCGCCATTTGCCGTTTCTTAGATGCGGAAAGAAGGGGATGTCAGTGCGTGTGTGTGTGTGTGTGTGTGTGGTGGTTGTGGGGTTCTTCTTCCTCAAAAGGGGGATATCAGGAATGGAGTTGGCGACTAAAGTGGTGAGCAGACTCTCTTTCGTGTGCGTTCTATATCCTCGACTTTACTGGGAAGCAGGCAGGTGAGGGGAGGGGGAGGTGGAGAAAGGGAGAGAGAGAGCAGAGGCACCTCACCACAAGATCCGCGACTCGCGGCTGCTCTGTCCCTCTACGGCTTTCCCTAGAGAGAGAGGAGGAGCAGCAACAACAGCAGTTCACGGACAGTTCTCGTTGGCCCAGTTTCCTGATTCCCTCCGTCCTTCCGTTCGCTTTAGGGGGGTCGTCTTTGTGGCTTAATCGGTTACACGCGGGGAGAGCGGGTGGGCCCAGTAGCGAGTCCAGGCTACTCTCCCTCTCTCTCTCTGCTGATCCTTTCTTGTTACTATGCCTCAGTGCAGCATGGCGAGAATGTCGTCAAGGGAGAACAGTGGGAGGCCGGTGCCATTTCCCTGGTTCGAGCCGGTGCTGCTGCTGCTGCCATGGCCTTCCTCTTCCCCCGCGTCCTTCCCCTGCCATACGGTCATCTTGGCCGCGTCGCGGACGCCAAGGTAGAACATGGTTTCTTGCGCAAGCGCCACCGTCGAGGCCGTGCAGCGGGCCAGGACGCCGACGACCGGCGGTGTGGTGGGGGAGAGCGACATGCCGAAAACGGGCTGCAGCGCATGGCGAAGGCTGTCGCGATAGCTCTTCTGCCCTGTTGGGGCTGTGGATGGGGAGGCGAGGAGGAGAGGGTGCCCGCTGCTTGCCATGAACCAGAGGGGCTGCAGGAAGCGCTGCACCAGCGTGTCAACGAGGACAGGGTACTCGGCGAGGAGGGTGGGGTCTCTCGTCGTGGTCTCTGTTCCTGTTCCTCCTCCTCCTCTCGCTGGGGTGTCTTCTTCTTCCTTACTACTGTCGCTGTTGCTGCTGTCGCTGCGGAGGCGTTTCTGCGCGTGGCGCGAAGGCGGTGCCGCTGCGCGCTCGACAGACACGCGTTGTGGCTTCTGCGGACGAAGGGAGAAGAGGAGGCGGGGGACGAGGGAAAGGGTGTCGGCGATGGCCTGCCCAATCATCTGGTGCTGCGTCGCGGCGGATTCGCCGCCACCCTTGACAGCGGTGAGGGGGTAGTGGGCTAGCAAGGAGACCAGCTCGCTCGTTGCGAGCAAGAGCTGGGCGATGGTGGCCGCCTCCCGCGCCGTGGCGGTCGTCGCCGCCGCGCGTTGCACAGGGTCCGTGGAGGCGGCGGAGCTGGGCACAGTGGATTGCCGTTGCTGTTGGGCGAGGCTGAGGTGTTGCACCACCCCTTGGACTATGCCGGGGGCGAATGGGATAAGCCTTTCAAAGACGGAGTTGCCGCTATTATTGTCGAGGGTGTTGAAGTTGATGCTGTGGGCTGCCCACAGACCACCACCACCGTCTCCGCTGCCGACCAGAGACAAGGAGGACGTTGGCTTCTTCCCCTTCACAGTTGCCTCTTCGCCTTGCTCTTCGGCGCCGACTATCACTGCCTCGTTGTGGAGCGGCATGACGTCGGCATGTAGGCGCTTCGGAAACAGGTGCAGAATGGACAGGTACACCTGGAGGGAGTGGAGCAGGGCAACGGGCCGGCCGGCGCTTGCTCTACCTCCCCCGCTCTTTCCCATTTCCTCAACAGGCGAGAGGATGGCCTGGAAGAAGCGGCGGAGAACGGCCCAACCTTCGTCGGTGCCGGCGAGCGGGGTGCACACCTGCGCGAGGGCCAGACCAAGCTCCACGCGTGTGCTGCCGCCACCTGCGCCGCGAGAGTTGCCTCGGCTCTTGAGGATCTCCTCCATTGTGATGGGCACCTTGTGAACGAAGAGCTCCTTTACTGTGTTCTGCGTGGCCTTGGGAAGGAGGCGGGCACCAGCACTTTGCCCACCAGCAAGCCCAGCTGCGTTCTCCCCTCCTCCCACTTCCTGCCCCTGTTGCTCGGCGGCGGCAGCGAGCTGCCTCTGCCGTTGCCCGGCATTCCTCTCCATCTGCTCCCTCTTCAGAAAGTGGAGGATGATGGCCACGGCGCGTGCCAAAGATGCCGCCATCTGCAGCTTCTCCTCCTGTCTGAGGAGACCTAGCTGCAGCTCCATCAACTCCTTCCACAAGTTAGACCACTGCGGCAGCACCTCAGAGAAGAAGCCCGCGACGAGCTCGGGGTTCTGCCATGCAGTGCCGTCTCCACCGCCGCCTGCTGTGATGGGAGAGGGGAACAGAGAGGAGAGCAGCCACGGCAGGACGTACAGCTCCTTGGTGCGGAGGACGAGCTGGGAGAGTCGCTTGAGCAGGCTGAGGATCCATTCCTCTTCGGCCTTGGCGTCCTCCCTCGCACGCTCCAGGGGATCTCCACCGAGCACCGCCTCTCCGTCCCGCCTCGTGGCTCCTCCTTGCTCCCCCACGCCGCTGCTGCCGGACGGCAGGTACGCGCGCTGCTGCCGCGACACCGCCCGTGCCGCCAGCGCCACCGACCCAGGCCGTGCGTTGGCCAGGAGGAGCGCCAGCAGCTCCACACCTGACATGCGCACCGCTTTCATGGCATGGGTAAAGGCAATGTGGACAGCCTGCAGGGCGGCCTTCATTCGGTCCTGCTCGGCGACGTCGTGGCCACGGTTGCTGCCGCAGCCGCGGTCGTGACGTGTACTGCTGCTGCTGCTGGACATGAATGAGGCCATCCCCCCCTCTGTTGCGGAGAGGCTGGCGATGCCGAAGAGTCCGGGGAAGTTGGCAGGGCCGTCGGTGCCGCTCACCAGCTTCGGATGGGCGTCGGACCAGGCCACCTCAAGATCGGCGAGGGATGCCAGCGCATCCCCAGCGATCTGCGATCCGCCTGACGGTCTGGCAGCGCGAGACCCCTTCCTCTCCGCCTTCCTGCCCTGTGTCGCGCCGGCCGAGGCTGAGATCCACTGATTGCGAAGAATGACCGCGAGACAGCTCAGAGCCGCCCGTCGGACGTCGTCGTCGGTGTCCGTGATGGCCTCCAAGGCGGCCGAGTAGGCCTTGAGGCGCTCTAGCGGCGTCACCAAGGCGGCATTGCCCCTTGCTGCGTCGTCCGACGGCGTCTTGACACTCGACAGAGGATTCTTGTTGCCGGTGGTGGTGGGGAGCGCCACAAACCCGGCGAAGCGATCCACGGCGGCGGCGGCGGCGAGCTCGTTCCGCTCCTGCTGGGCCAGCGCCTTGGCAATGGTGGCAAAGGCGGACGCGCGGTTGGCGGACTTGTAGTGGTGGCTCGCGGCGATCAGCTCGGAGAAGGAGTGGTGGGCCATGACGGCTTCCTCCTTCGCGCGAGCGGCGTCCTCCTTGCGGCTGCGCTTTCGGTCACTGGGGTGGTCAAGGCTCTCTGCCGATGCTGCCCCTCTTCGCGCAGATGGGGATGGGGCGGTTGTTGAGGCGTGCGCCAGGGCCGAGGAGGTGCTCAGGCGCAGTGTGCGCGCGTGGACCTCGGCGCGGGTGGCGGTGGCCGGTGCCAGCTTCTTGCGGCCCACCTTCTGCTTCTTGGTTTGGAAAGCATCGTCCCCCTTCTGCTTCTTCGCCTTGGTGCGCACCATTGAGCTCACACACGCTGCCTCACACCACTGGATGAGAATAAGAGAGGTGGGGAGAAGCGGTGAGAGGGATGGAGGCAGTTGAGGATCCTTTCCGACTCTCAAAAGGGGGAGGCGCAAAGAGGGAAGTGAGAGATAGAGGAGGAAAGACGTTGTGACAGAGGGGGGAGAGAGAGAAGGCAGCATAGGGGGCGGCAGCCCGCCATTCCCACACCCGTGGATCGTACTACTTCTATTGTTATTGTTGTGTGTGTGGGTGTCTGTGGGTGTTCTGTGAAGTGTCCCATGCCGGTGGGATCACCAGCATCTGACTCTTTCTCTCTTTCTCTCTCTTGTGAGCAGCTCATTTCTTGCGCCGAGCTTCAATCGCCGCAAGGATCCTCTGGCGCCGTTCCTGTTCCTCGGGAGACGGCGTAGTATCCCCTCTTCCTCCTCCTCCTACACGCGCATCACCCTCGTCGTCGTCGTCCTCGCTGCTGCTGGAACTGATGGTGGGGGAGCCGCCGGCAATGCCCTCAGCTCTCCGTGTGCTGTTGAAGGGAGTGGTGGCGACGGCGGCGGCCGTAGCGTTTCCCTCCGGGTACGCGTGGCTAACGTTCACGCACTCCCCTCCACCCGTTCCGTGCCCTTCTTGCCGGTCTGTAGAGGGCATGAAAAGAAGGTGGCTGAGGCGGGTGGCGCCAGTGCCTTCCACGGGAGGAGCGTGGTGGCGGTAGCGTCTGCTCCACACTTGCAGGGCCGCCTGCTTCGCCGACAGCCACCGCGCAAAGCTGCAGTCATCTTCGCCGAGGAGCAGGGCAGTATCCTCCGCCGTCCTGCTCCTAGCATCGCCTTGGTTCACATCGCTGCCGTCAGACTCCTTTCGCTGCTGCTGATGTAACTGCTGTTGCCGCTGCTCACGACGCAGCGCACGCCACTCCGCCTCACGAAGAAAGGACAGGACGAGGACGGTGTTGGTGTGGGAACTTGGCAGGTAAACCGCGGGGGCCGGCACCGCTTGCCGTTGGCGTAGTGGAGCATTCCCTTGTCCAGCCAGTGGGTTGTCCCGACGGGAGGGCAAGCCGCTTTCCCTCCTGGCGTCATCTACAAGGAGAGAGTTCGGCGTGGGGGGAGGAGGGGGCACGGCGGACGCGGGCCAGGCATCGGGTGCCGTCGCCATGGGCGTATCGTCTTGGCCACCACTACCGCCGACACTTTCCTCTTCTCGTTCGACCAGGTACGGGCCTGATCCGCAGCGAAGGTGAGCCAGCTCCGCCCAGCGCTCGATGCTGGATTCTATCTGGCGGAAAGTGTCCGCCTCGTTCTCCTCTACTGGCTTTCCCTTCTCGCCATTTTGTGTGCTGCCATCTTTGTTGTTCTCTGCTGCCCCCTCCTCTGTTCTCCCCACGCTTGCGGCGTAGGCCAGGAGCAGCGAGCGCATCGCCTCCTGCTTCAGTCTTCGCAGGGGGAGCGTGATGCAGGGCTGCGGGGAGGCAATGTGTGGCCCCACCCCGCCGTCCGCGTCGGCATCATCGTCAGGATCCCAGCTCGCGCCGTTCACACCTTCCTCACACCCACGTGGAGCAGACTCAGCATGTCCTGGTGCTGAGGGAAACAGGAGGGTCAGCGGGCCACGGATGGCGTCGGGGGTGTGCATGCGGCCAGAGAGCAGATCCTCCTCGCTCCAGCCGCGGGCGACGGAGTAGAAGAAGGAGGGGTTGTAGTACACCGCTGCGCAGAAGAGCGCCATGTGAATCTGTGTGTATGTGTGGGGGGGGGGGGAGGGGGTATCATGCGCTGTACTATGCTTTTCCTCTACCCGCCACGGTGCCCACACGCATAGAGAGAGAAAAAGAGGAGAGGGATGGCCCAAAGGTGCGGTAGGGGGAGGAGCCCAAGCAGAGTTCATTCAGGGGATTGCCCCCCTCCTCAAAGGCTGCAAGTGGTCCTTGCCGCGGGCTGGACGCTGGGGGGGGGGGGGGGGAGGAGACACCATTATCACATCACCTACTGGGGGGTGAGGGAGGGGAGGAGGGGGTGGCGGGACCCACTCCGTCGTCGCCTTCTTTCCTCCTTTCTCTTCTTGTCTGACATCTTCTGCTTTGTGTTGATGCTGTGAGACGTGTATCTGTCTGGATCAAGGAGGGAGGGGGAAGTGGACTCGACCCGAAGAGCGTGCCAAGTGGGGAGAAATGAAAAGGACGAAAAAAATGGGATAGTAACGGTTATAGGTAAAGACGTAAATGGGGTGCAATGTTCACGGTGCCATTAGTGCACTAATCGAGTGGATTAGCGTGCGGATTGGGTGGCCGCGATGATGATGATAACTGTGGGGAGGGAAGAGGGAAGGGGGGAGGGGGGAGGGGGGAGAGGAAGAGAAGGAAGTGTAAGATGGGTTTCAAGGCAGTGTGAAGGCAGACGCGAGAGGAGAGTGGGGTGACAAGACACAAATGCGAGAGTTAGCTGTACATGACACGTGCGATTGAAGGAGAAAGGGAGAAAAAAAAGGAGGAAATACTCCTGAGAGGGGCACAGGGAAAGGGACGAAGAGAATGGGGGAAAGGAAGAAGTGGGAGAGGTGAAGGGAGAACATGGAGGGTGAGGTAGAGGAGTGACAAATGGGTGACAACAAAAGAGGAGGAGGAGGAGGGGTATGGAATGAGGTGCCCGATGAAGGGCGTGGAGGAGGGAGAAGTGAAAAACAGATGTGGTGTGGGACTGGGAGAGCCATCGAACTTAGCCAAGTGTGCGTGCACACTGAACTGCAGGTGACAGGGAGAGGAGGAGGGCGGTGGCGGCAGCCTATCCATCCCACATGCGTTCCCCTCTCCCCGCCCCCTTCCTTCCTTCTTTTGCAATGTGGTCAGCCCCGATCCGGCTCAGAGTTTATCTGGCGTTCATTCTCCGCCTCCAGAGCGGCACGGCGTGCCAGCGCACGAGCGCGCCGGAACTGCGCGTACGTGCCGTGGAAGCTCTGCACGTTGGTGGTCGCCCCGGCGCTGTAGGGGGTGTTCATGGAAAGCGAGGCACCCCTGGCATGGGTGTTGAGAACGTGGTAGAGCGAGTTGGACCGTCCACGGGGAAGCGGGGATTGTGGGAAGTCGCTGTTGAAGCTGAGCGAGTTTCTACGTCGCTCGCCGCCGCGCAAGTTGTTGGCAGACGTGTGCGGCAAGGGCGAGGCAGCGCTGCTGCTGCTCCTGTTGCCCCCACCAACCCCCGGTGATACCGCGGTGGCGATGTGGCTGTCCTCCTCGTAGTGCGCGACGCGAAGGAACACCTGCTCCAGCGATACCTGCGACACACTGTACTCTGTGATGCCCAGCCGCTCTTGGTGCTCCTGCAGAAGGCGAAACACCTCGGATAGACGCACAATCTTTGCCTTTGCGCGGGCGGTGGCGCTCTGCCCCCCGCCGCCGCCGCCACCCCTACTCTCGTGGAAGGACGGGAGCATGGCGTTGCGGGAAAGGGTAGTCCCCAGCAGCGTGCCGTTGCTGCTGCGCCGCCGCTGCAGGTGCTCCTGCAGTGCCGCCATCGCCTTGGCCACGTCACGCGTCGCGGGGATCGAGTAGACGTAGCGCTCATCGTTGAAGTTCTCGACGAGCAGGGCGGAGGGGAGGTAGGTGGCCATGAACTGCACCACGCCGTCCTCGGTATCCATGAAGTCGGCGCCGCCGTACGTGATGGACTGCGAGCGGCCACGAACACTCCTCCGGCGGCTGTCGTCATTCCCGTTCGCCGACGCAGAGGCCCTCCAGCTGCCGGCGAGGGGTGGGAGACGGTCGTCGCCACCGGCCCCGCCCTCCTCCTTCACGCCGCCCTCCCGCTTCCCACCGCCAACGCAGAGGCTCAGCTCGTAGGCGTTTCTGGCGTACTTGTGCTTGAGGTGGGTCAGGTCGCCGATGCAGCGCAGACCGCCGTCGACCATGATGGCAACGGTGTCCGCGAGGGCCTCGACCTCCTCGAGGTGGTGCGTCGTCAGCACAATGGAGCACTTCTTCGACACACGGTCCAGTGCCCGCCAGAGGACGCGGCGCGCGATGGGGTCCATGCCGGCGGACGGCTCGTCCAGGCAGACCACCCGCGGTGCACCGAGAAGAGCAATGGCAACGGACAGCTTGCGCCGGTTCCCGCCCGATAGCTCGTGCGAGAGCACGTCCCGGTACATGACGAGGCCGCACAGGTCCATGAGGTTGGCGACCAGCTCCTTGCGCTTCTGCCGCTCGATGCCGCGGATGCGAGAGTAGAAGGTCAGGTGCTCCTCCACCGTGAGAAGGTCGAAGCAGGCATCGAACTGGGGACAGTACCCGATGCACCGCATGGCACTCGCGCTGTCTCGCACCACGTCATGATCGCAGACGTAGGCGCGGCCGCTGGTGGGCAGCTGCTCCTGCGTCAGAATTGACAGCGCTGTACTCTTGCCTGCGCCGTTGGTGCCGAGGAAGCCGAACACCTCACCGGGCATGATCCCAAAGGAGAGGCCGCGAATGGCGACCTTGCCGTTGGAGTAGACCTTCCGCAAGTCGACGAGGCGCACCACGTCGAGGGAGGCGAGTGCCTTCTCGTCCTGGTAGACGGCGAGGCGCTCGTCCTCCACGTCAGAGTCCTCCTCCTCCTTGTTGAGGTAGTCGTCCTCCTCCAGCGCGGGGGCAGGGTACATGTAGGAGAGAGCCGGAGCAACCTCCTCCCGTGCGGTGGCCGCCGCCCTCCCTCGCGCGTTGGCCGGCGAACTGACAGCGGGGATAGACACGACAACTCCAGGCGTGGCGGCGGCCTCCTCGGGCTTCGCGGGATCAGCACTGCCGTTCCCACCGCAGGACTGCCGGCGCGCCGTGAGGTCGGCAACGGCAAGAGAGGGCACCGTGACCACACGCACGCGGTTCGCGGAGGTCGGCGCCGCGCGTGGTGGGAGCGGTGACCCGGGAGATGACGGGTGGGAGCTGGGAAGGCTGTTGGCGGCGCCGTACGGCGGTTGGCCCGTCGCCTGCTGCAGGACGCCTGGCTCCTGCTCCGTCATGGGCTCGAAGCCGGTGCGCTCGCCGGCCGCTGGGTCGGTGATTGGGTACAGCCGCACTGACTGCCGCCGGGTAACCGTGTCGACGCGGCAACGCTCTTCTGCCTCGGCGGCGCGCTGCTGACGTGCTCGCAGCTTCGGGGAGGCTGCCGTTGCAACGCTACTGGCGTCCAATCGGGGCTCTGTGTTCGCCTCTGTAGCCGGCACCACCGGCGAGCCTCGAGCGTCGTTGCTGTTGCTGCTGCTGTTGGCGTTGGTGTTGGTGTTGCTGTCATTGTTGCTGTTTGACAGCTGAGCACACCGTGCTGCCTCTTTGCCACGGCTGCAACAAAAGAACTCCTTGATGGTCTGCAGCACCGCACGGGAGTTGGGGTGGTCGCAGAGGAGAGTGGCCGCGATGAAGACCGGTACCTCGACGGCCATGTAGACGTCGGCCCACCCTGTCGTGGGCATGCTCCACGGCCGCAGCTCCGGCTCTCTCAACTGGTTCTGCTCGAGGAGCGCGAGGTTGAGAATGACCTCGCCAACGCTGTACGTGGGAAGCAGCCGGAAGATCCACCGCATGATGTCGGATGCCTCTTTGGTTCGATCCATCATGCTCAGGATGAACACCAGCACCACGCAGACGAAGCCGGAGAGGAAGCTCACACCCATCACGACCACCTGTGCGGTGGTGTGCTCGGAGAAGAAGAAGCTGATCGCGTACGAGCCGGTGCAGCAGCACAGGCCGTACAGGAGGAAGGACACAATGGTGGCGCCAATGGTGGCATCCCCGACGTACTCCCAGCGCCGAAAGATGGCGAACACCGTGATGACAAGAAACATGCTCAGGAGGTAGGCGGCAAAGTCAAAGATGAAGTTGCCAACCCAGTAGAGGAGGTAGGGCAGCCCGGACAGCTTCTGCAGGTGACGGGCGTGGGTTTCACGCTCCTTCACCACCCACGCCACGGGGTTTGCGGGCAGGAACGTGAATGGGATGAGCACAATGACGCCAATCAGAATGGAGGCCAACGCACTATCGCTCTTCTTTGTCTCATCGTCCACGGGGAGCGCCTTCGCACTGATGCGGAATGTTGTGCTGGTGATGAGGTCAAAGGGGTTGCCCGAGAGGTAGAGGCTGTTGTAGTACGCGAGGCGGTACATGGCGGACAGGGCGAACGGCAGGCTCTCCTTTGATGATGTGTTGTACATGACCACGTACGGCGACTTCCCCGCCACTTCCTTGGGGTAGTAGGTCTTCAGCATGGAGGCGACGAAGCTGTCCTGGCATTGCACGGCGGCGTATCGGGCCTCCGGGTGCACATACCAGGTGTCCAGCATGTAGTCAGCGAGGTCCCCGCTGTAGATGAAGTTCTTGTCGTCGAACAGCACCGCGTCCTTTGCGGAAGGAGGGAAGAGGGTGTCGATTACAGGCGAGGAGCCTAGCACGCCGCTGCAGAGGGAGAGCTCCATCTGCGTCCTCCCATCAAAAAGATCCGCCGCGTCCATGACGACGGTGCCCTTGAACTGCACATTCACCAGTTGCAGCAGCATGGCCAGCAGGATGCAGACGACGGGGCAGATGATTTGGAAGAACTGCATGCGGCGGTCGCGGAGGGAGTAGAAGAAGCGCTTGAAGAGCATCGCCTCAAGCTGCAGAGTGTAGAAGCGTGTGGTGCTTTCCACGGGGAGCACGCGCCAGATCTCGTCCACGTGCTGGTCCGCCTTGGCTGCGAGGTCCTTCATGGGCTGGTGCGCCGCTTCGACGGCTGTCCCGGCGGCGTACACACTCGGCGGCGGCCACGACGGGAGTGGGTTGATGACGGAGGCATCATCCCCGCAGGGAAGGACGACGGGCAGGGTGGCGGCGGCGGCAGGAGGATTTTGGATCGAAGCGTGCCGCATGGCCGCTTTTCTGGCACTGCCGCTGGAGTTCTCGGCCGTGGGGCTGGCGTGATTTCGTGGGGACTCCACTTGGTGGCCAAAGACCTCCTCGTCGTCGAAGCCGTGGAAGGGGAGGGGGCTGGCCATCGCTGCCGCCCAGCTTTGCGGGTCATCCTCACCGTCATCAGTCCCTTCTGCCGCGCAGCCCGCATTGTCCGCCGCGTCGGGCTCGCGGAAGGCGAGCACGGCGTCGTCGACAGACGCCCTGCTGTCCTCGCCACTGATGAACCGCACCGACGCGCGCGACATGCGGCGGAGGTAAAGCGGGCTGGCGGCGGCGGTAACCTCCACGGGTGCCGTCGCGGGGGTCGCCATCGTTGTGTCGGGTGTCTCGCCTCCTTGCGTGTTCGTGCTGGCAAGGGATTTGGCGGGTGCCAGGGAGGGCCGACCCGGCGACGCGGGCTTGGCTGCACTTCGCTCTCGCTCCTTCTCCGCGTGGGCCGCCTCGACGATGTTCATAAACACGTCCTCCATCGTCGGGGCGGAGAGGGAGTAGCTGCGAATGCCCATCGCCCGGTTCCCGCGCTGCTCCAACTCCTGCAGCAGGGACGGCAGGCGGCGCTCGTAGCAGAGAGGGATGCAGAACTCCATCTCGTCAGACGTCTGCAGGGTCATCGTGGCCTCGGGGATGTGGCGCAGCACACCGCTCGAGACGCCGTCCCACTTCCGCTTCAGCTGTGCGGCGCGAGTGCCAAGGAAGGAGTCGGCCGCGCCTGGCGCCAGCGGCAGCAGATCGAACCGCAGCGTGTAGCCAGACCCCGCGTGCGAGCGGAGGAACAAGGAACTGCCCGCGCACTGCATAACGCCCTCGCTCACAATGGCAATCTGGTCACCCAGCAGGTCGGCCTCGTCCATGTAGTGCGTGGTCAAGAGTATCGTATGGTTCGGCGCCATCGCCCGGAGCAGTGACCAGGTGTGCCGGCGCGCCGCCACGTCCATGCCGGAGGTGGGCTCATCCAGCAGGACGATGCGGTTCCGCCCCACAAATGCGATGGCGACGCTCAGCTTCCGCTTCTGGCCTCCCGAGAGCATGGCGGGTGTGTGGCCAATCTTCTCCTCCAGGTCCACCGCGCGCAGGACGTCGGTGACGGCGTCCTCGAGCTCGGCCCCACAGAGGCCCTTGATCTTCCCAAAGAACTCCAAGTGCTGCCGGCAGGTGAGGTCGGGCCAGAGGATGTTGTGCTGCGGGCAGAAGCCGATCTCGTGCCTCGCCGCGTTCACGTCGTCGCGGATGGAGTGACCCGCAATCACGCAGTCGCCCTTGTCGGGGACGAGCATGCCGGTCATCATGTTGATCGTCGTGGACTTGCCGGAGCCGTTGGGGCCGAGCAAGACGGAGATCTCACCAGGAAAGAGCTCCCAGGAAAGCTTGTCCACGGCGGTGAACCTCGTGCCACTGCGCTTGTACTGTTTGTGGAGCTGCTCAAGGCGAATGCTCGCTGTTTTGCGCTCGCCAGTGGTGCTGTCGATGCCAACGTTCTTGTCAAAGCGATTGGGGTCCTTGCCCGACGTGCCGCTGTCCGCCGCCACCGCCGTCTGGGAGTTGCTGCCCTGGCTCTCCTCTCCCGTATTTGCTTCCCCTTCGCAGTCGCTGCTGTGGGGCTTCCCTGTCGANTTGCTGTTGCTGTTGCTGTTGCCGTTGCTGTTGCTGTTGCTGTTGCTGCCGTTACCGCACTTGCGTTGGATAGCGCGATAGGGGTCAATGAGGAAGAAGAGGGGGTGCCGCGTCGAGCCCCACTCCTGTGGCACGACGGCGTCGAGGTACAGCATCGCCAGGGTGTAGAGGACAAAGTCCACCATTAGCATGAGCATGATTCGATACGGTAGGGGGGTGTAGAGGGGGTTGCCGGAGAGGTCCTTGGCGCCGAAGCCGCTTCCTGCCTCGCCTGTCATGACAGAGCTGCTGAGCGCGGCGAGAGCGGTTGGCGAGAAGATGGACAGCCCCAAGATGACGCTGCTCTTGGCGTTCGTCATGGCGAAGATCAGCATGGAGAGAACGAAGTACAGCAGCGGCGACAGCAGCGCGGCGAGGCGGGCCTTGCTGAACAAGGTCGACACGAGCCCCGCCAGCGGCACAAGCGTGCACGAGAAGACAAGCAGCATGAGGAAAATGACAAAGGGGTTGCTGCGCGTCACCACGGTCGCGCAGAGCAGGATGGTGACGAGGAGGGACGTAATGAGGAGCTGTAGGAGGGACACCACAAAGTAGCAGAGCCACAGGGAGGCGCGGCGGAGGCCCATGATGAGCATGGCCTCACGAATGCGAAGCTCCTTCTCCAGCACCACCCGCTTGGTCATCTGCGAGAACGGGTACAGGTACGACAGGACAAGGATAAAGGCAATCAGGGGACCAGCGAGGTCCACCATGTAGCGCCGCTCGGTCGCGATGGTGGGAAATGCCGTGATCATGGGGTAGACCGCGTCGACATCAAAGACGGGCAGGATGGCGCCGCTGCGCTGCCGCGAGGACAGAAAGTAGTCGTAAAGGGTGCGCTGAAGGGAGATGTAGCCGGAGCACAGGAACATGTCGGAGCCGTCAAAGGAGAAGCCGCCGCGGTAGTTCACATTCACGGTGGGATGCAGCGAGGGCAAGGCCTTGTCGTGCAGCTCTATCTGGACGTCAAAGTCGGTGGTCAGGTCGTTCACCACGATGATGCCCCAGATAGACTCGTTCGTGGTGATATCGCTGGTGTGCGCCTTGGCGTAGGCCTCTGCCTCGGCCACCGTGTCGTAGATGCCGCCGTAGGTGTAGCGAAAGAGCCAGGAGACAGAGTTGAAGTAGTCCACCAAGTCGGACGGTATGTTGGCGCGTGGGGCGAAGAGCAGCTTGCCAGAGTACGTGATGGACTCGTACCGCGTCGACGAGGACACCCCGAGGCCGACGGAGGAGAGCGCCGCCATCGCGGTGCGGGCGCGGGAGTCCGCAGCGAGGCCGATCTTCTTGGCCATCCACTGGTGGCTGATGATGGAGTCCAGCTTGGGCAAGGCCACCAACGGCCCCGCCAGCGACTCCACGTACTGCGCGACCACCATCGTTCCCAAGGGGAAGGCGTTGGTGTGGCAGAACCCTTTCACGGGTAGCCCGCTCTCGTCGCCCTCGCAGTGGACCTGCGAAAGTTCGTATCTTGAGCAGTTCGGCAACCCCTGGATTGGCGAGGCGCTGTCGTTGTAGCAGAAGTAAGTGGCGTAGTCATTCACGTTGACCTGGAAAGGGAAGTCATTGGCGAGAATGGGGTTGTTTTGCGTCACCTTCTCACCGCCAAACGCCACGTCAAGGACGATGATAAGCGCGACAAACACCAGCGGAACAACGACCTCGGCAATCATGGCGAACTTGTTTTGCCAGTACTGCTGCATGGTTCGCTCTACCAACGCGAGAAACTGCGTGAAGGTGCCCGCGCTACCCGTGTTGACCCGCGCCGCGGCGGTGTACGGTGCAGGGCCTGTTTTGAGCACATCGTCCAGCGTGATGACGGCGTCTGGGTCGTTGTCCAGCTGCCTTCCATTCCGGCTGCCACGCCGTCTTCCCTCGGCTTGGTGCTTTGTCGTGCTTGGGGGCACGAGTGGTGTCGGGGCATCGCATCCGTCGGGCAGCTTGCCATTCGCATCGTACAGGAGTGGGGTGGGGGCGATGGGTGGCACTGCGACGCCGCCGCCGTTGCGATTGCCCGGCTCCCTCGTCGCCATCTCGTACCCTTCTTCTCCATCGTCCCCATCTGCTGCCCGTGTCGCGCCGTTGGCAACGACGTGGACAAGAAATGGTGCGCTGCCTTTGCGTGGTGATGCGTTGCCGCCCGCGCTCTCCCGCTCCTGGGTGCGCTGTCTCTCCCCCAGGCCGCCGCTGCCGCGGCGATACCGCAGACCGCCACTCCGCCCCGCAGCAGCCCCACCATGGGAAGGGGAGCTGCGGTCGACCGTGCTGCTTTCATTGGTGTCGGTGCTGTTGTCCTGGTTCGCGAGCGAGTGCCGGCGGCGCCGCAGGCCATCCACCACGACGTAGCTGGCCCCATCCGCGTCGGCGCTGTTGTCGGCGTTGGCATCCCCGCGGCCCATAATGCTGCCGTACGGGCCGTGTCCGGGGTGCTGCTGGGGCGATGTGAGGTTATCCTTTCCTGCAGAGGGGGAAGCCGCATTGCCGCTGTCATTCTTCTGATCCCTGCTGCTACCATGAAGAATCGACGAGGCACTCAAACTCAGGGAAAAGTTGTGATTGGGGCCCTTGCCGAGTGGCAGCGGCCGCACGCTGTCCTCGTGCCTCACCTCATGTTTCCGGAGCACAAAGCTGACACCGCGCGGTTGCGGCGAGATGGTTTCCCTTTCTTTGTGTTCCATGGCGGCTGCTTCCGCCTCGTTGACCGATTTCTCGTCGTCTGTCTCGCGACTGGGCCGCTGCGTGGTGAGACCTGACAGCGTCGGAGGAGAGAAGAGCAGCGATGGCGCGGGCACCACTCCTGCTGAGCTCATCTGGCCTGAGGTGGACCTTGGTGGGGGCCGTGTGACGGTGGGCTGTCGAGCCGCACCGTAGCCGTCATCGATGGCAACCGCGGTGTCCACAGGCGTGTCAACCGACTCGGCATAAAGGGAGAGCGAGTTCCTCTCCCTCTTCCTCGCATCCCTGTTTGCGCCGTTGTCGGTGATGGAGGATGGGGTGTCTGTGTCCGAGTTGTTGTTGTTGTTGTTGTCTCCTGCAGGAAAGCGAAAGGCCTGCATGTACGACTGGTTGCTGTCGCGATCGCCTGACATGCTTCCTCCTCCTTGTCTTCCGAGCGAGCAGGATAAAATGATGCAGTCTTCCTTGTTTCCTTTTCTCTCTCTCTTGTGTAGTAAGCGCGGCGTGTATGGGAAGAGCGCAAAGGAGCAGAGAGAGGGAGGGAGGGAGGGTGTGTGTGCGATGACAGGAAGTGTCGGGAGTCTGATTGATGTTTGAAGACCAAACACAATCACACACACACACACACGTCTGGAGAACTAAGAAAAGAAGGAAAGGGAGAGAGTAAGAAGAAGAGAAAGGAGAAAGGAGAAAGGAAGAGGGGGAAGCCTGCCTTCTCGACCTCCCAGTGTATATGAAGTGGTGGCTGTGATGGGGGGAGAGGGGGGAGGAGGAGGAGAGGAGAGAAGGAACTGGAGTGATATGTTATTCTTGTGTGTGCGTGTGTGCGCTTATACTGCTATCTGTTGCCTATCTTTGCGTCTGAGCGCGTACTGGCCTTTGATGGAGAGAGGGTTGGAAGGGATGAGGGGCAGGTGAGCGACAGGAATGCTGGTGTGTTTGCCAACCACCGTCAGTACACGGGGAGGGGGGGGGGGGGCGGGGAAGGTGGGGGTAGGCACGCCGCCTTGTCGTCCCACCCTCTCCCCCTCCGTCACGGTGTGCGTCTTCCCAGTCTTCCCTTTTGCTGATGATGGTGGTGGTGATAGCGATGGCATGCGCAGGTTGCAGTTCGAGACGAACAAAAAGAGAAAGGGACGGGGGGGGGGGAGGGGAGGAAGGTGGAGGAAGGAAGTAATGGGAATGTGCTAGTCTCCGTGGTAGATGAGAGCGACGCGAGGGGGAGCCAAATGATAGAGGTATGAGAGAGAGGAGAAAGGGGAGGAGGGGAAATGAAATTGTTGTCACGTTTTATACACATTACAAGCGAAGAGCGAAACATCGAGGGATGGAAAGAGATCAGCAAGGGGAGGCACAGGAGTGGTGATGGTGGTGGGAGAGTGAGCACGAGAAACAGCAAGGGGGGAAGAGGGAAGTGGGAGGAGGTTCATAGGAAGAAGGAAATAACGGTGTGGGGTGTGCGGAAGAAGAAGAGGACGAAACGGCCGCAAAAAGCAAACGTGAGGAGGCGTAAGAAGGTTAGGGAGAGCAAAGGAGTGCTGGTGTCAGCAAGAGAGAGAGAGAGAGAGGGTGTGAGTGAGCGAAGGAGAAAAAGAGGGGATTGCCACCACCTGTCCCTATCCGTTGCCCACCGTTCCTTTTATTCTTTTCCTTTCTCGCAGCCATTCATGTTCTTCCCCACTTCACAGGACTCTACCGTGGAAGGATCCTTTGCTATCCTTTCGTCCTCACTCTCTCTCTCTCTCTTTGCCCACACAGGTGTGTGTGTGTGTGCATACATTCGCACTCTCTCTCTTTTCCTTGAAGGGCTTCAGTGCCCCATGCCGGCGGCGTACAGCTCCCAC